>CBVK0100300066.1:0-13261 GCA_900067695.1 Picea abies
ATTGTTCTTGTATATCTGTTGTGGTGCTTTTGTATTCAGTCTTTGGTTCTTAACAAATGATATGATGACCCTTCAAATAAATTCCCAGTAGCAACCCTTTTCCCAAGGGTGACCTACTTACTAGGAGACCATGTCACTCACCGAGGTGAAACTAGGAAAAAGGTATAAATTCCAAGAAAATGCTATATAATCAAGAAAGGATTCTTTCCAACATGCTCAAATGCTTCAAATATTAAAATTACACTTACCATGATACCAGACTCGGTACCTCATGGAGCAAGACCTGCCATCTTCTTGGACCAAGCCGATGTGGTGGATGTTGCTCTGTTGTTGGTGATGAACGATGAGGCTCTCATGAAAAAGAGGGGCCCTTTGGGAATTGTTGGTCAATATGACTCTCGGCACTCCATGTCTACTACCTTTGGGCCTCAAGACATGATCTCCTTATTCACTCCTAGCATGGGGGAGGTGGGCTTAACAAGCCTCAATAATTTTGTAGCCCCTTCTACTTTCCCATTGGTCTGCGGGTGATATGGTGTAGTCACCATGTGTATGATCTTGTATATATCCATCAAGTCTTTAATAAGCCTCGAAGTGAATTGATTCTCTCCATCAATAACTATTTCCCAAGGTATCTCAGACCTGGTGAAGATCTCTTCATGAATAAATCCTACTACTACTTGCTTTGTTGCGGTTGGGAGTGGCTTGGATTCCATCCACTTTGTGACATAATCTGTGCATAGTAGGATGTAGAAGTTATGGTGGGAAGGAAGATTGGTTGGTCCCAAAAAATCCAGGGCCCATTTATCAAATGGTTCCAATACCAATTGTCATTGATATGTCATTTCGTCTTCTTGCACCGATCTTCCCATGCGCTACCAACTATCGCACCTAAATATTCTTTGGAGTCCTTGAAGATAGTAGGCCAATATTACCATTGATGAAGTACCTTGTACCCAGTCATGTTGTCTACAAAGTGGCCCCCACATGGACCATCATGGCAAGCTTTCAAGATCTTATAGATATCATATTCCTGCATGCATCTCCTAATGATGAGATCTAATCTTGTGTAGAAGAGACAGCAATTGATCCATGAGAATATCCCACTTTTTTTGATGATATGTCGTCGCTCCTTTAGAGATAAATGATGTAGAATTATATGTACTTCCAAGTAATTAGCGATATCTACGAACCAAGGAGACTTAGTAGAAGCCACAAATAGGTACTCATCAAGGAAAGAATCTTCTACAGGTAGCTCATTCTCATTAGATGTGAGTCTCGAAAGAAAATCAGACACTACATTACCATTCCCCGGTTTATTCAAGATGGTTATATAATATTGCTATAGTAACAATAACCACCTAGTTACCCTGCCATTAGTGATAGGTTTGTTCATTAAGTATTTTATGGCAGCATGGTCAATGTGAAATACTACTGGATATCATGTGATGTAATGCTGAAACTTATTAATTGCATATATTACAACAAGAAACTCTTTCTCTGTTACCATGTAATTTAGTTCTACGTGTAAGAGATTTTTGTTGACGTAGTAGACTATGTATGGATCATTTCTGTCTAATTTCCCCAGAACAACTCCAATGGCGGTGTCTGATGCATCCATAGAGATATGAAATGAGAGAGACCAATTGGGCCCTCTTAAAATAGGAGCCTCAGACACCTTGGATGTCAGTATTTCAAATGCATGCTGGCAACTTTTTGTCCATAAAAACTCATAATTTTTGTTAATCAAAGCAAACAATGGACAAGGCATGTCCTAAGAAAATTTGTACCTCTTTTTGTGAATGCGAAGTCGGCAATTTTATTATTACCTTGATGTTTTTCAGATCCACTTGGATGCCTTTAGCCGAGATATGATGCCCCGATACAATTCCACCAGTCAACATCATTGTGCATTTCACATTACTGAGGGAAATGTTAGATTCCTTACACCTTATAACATTTTCTCTAAATTGTTTAATGCCTCATCAAATTCACCACCATATGTTGTAAAGTCATCCATATAAATTTCCACACAATCATGAATTAAATCAGAAAATATACCAATTATAGTTCTTTGAAAGGTCGTAGGAGCGTTACATAACCCGAATGGCAGAACACGATAGAAAAATTTCCCCAATGGACAAGCAAACATTGTCTTGTCTTGATCGTCAAGAGAGATCCAAATCTGGTTGTACCCGTTGGATTTGTCAAGGAAAAAAAAGTATTTCTCTCCTACCAATGTATACAGGACCTAGTCGATGAATGGAAGAAGAAAATGGTCCTTGTTTGTTTCCTTTTTGAGTTCCCTATAATCCACACAAATCCTCCATTTACCATTCTTCTTTGGTACAATGATGAGAGGGGAGACCCACTAACTCTTAGAAATTGGATAGATAAAGTTGGCTATGAGCAATTTCTGTAGTTCTTCCTTTACTACATCCCTCAGTGTTGGATTCATCGACGTTGGGGTTAGTAGGTGGGTCTAGATACTTCCTTAATGTATAAATGGTGTGTGCACAAGTCGAGATGGATTCCCTTCATTTCGGAGTAATCCCAGTCAAAGGCATTGTTGTGATTTTGCAACACTTTCACTAGAAGCTCTCTTTGTTGTTCAGTCAGCCCCCAATTGGTTTTCAAAGTCCTTCTAGGGATAATTTCTATAGTTTTTGTGGTGAACCCTTGGTCTTCTTCAATTGAGGACTCATGTTCTAAAGGTGAAGTACTTGTTGAGAAAAGAGAAGCATGTGTTTTTGGATGCATAACATGGTCAAGAACATGTGAGTTGGTGGAGGGAGAAGAAGAGGCTATGAGATCATTGATTTCATCATCCTCAATTTTATCTCTAATGGATAAGTATTGATCTATATACAGGACTTGATGAGCTTCTCCTTCTTCATCACTATCTTCTCCGTCGGCCCAGAGTGGTGTTTCAAAATCTATGTTGGGTTTGGAGGGAGGATATAGGGTTAACATTTTTGTAGAATTCCCATGGGAAATGGTCATGTTGCCATATCTACAACTGATGTAAGCATCAACAGTGGCTAGCCATGACCTTCCTAGGATTAAAGGATACACTCCCAGAGAAGATTTGGGTTGTAGGATCATAAATTCAGTGGGATATTCCCACGAATCTATAGAGTGATTTAGGTTGTAGGATCATAAATTTAACATGATATTCCCATAAATCTATAGAGATCACTATATTTTCTAGGATTCCCTCTGGTTTGATGGTTGATCTATCAGCAAGTTGGAGTATAGTTGGGGTTTCCCTGAGACCAGTGAGTCCTAAGGCTTCTATGATCTCACGCATCATGACATTAATGGAAAAACCAAGATCAATTAATGTGTTGGTAATGAGTGTATTATTAATCTACACATTAATTATCGAGCTACTAGGGTCAGAGTATCTTGTTGGGAGAACTCCCCCCCATCATTAAGTTTGACAACTTTCCAACAACATGGACAGTTTGGGGATCCTTCCTTTTTTTGTCGGGTTTCCTTAAACAAAGTTCCCATACCGCTTTCGAATAGATAGGCACATCTTTGATGGCTTGGACAAGCGATATTTTGACACACACGTTCTTGATTTCCCCCAAGAAGTCAAACTCGGGATAATTAGCAGGTTTCTCTTGGTTTAATATTTTTGGATAAGTTGGGTTTTGGGGTTCAGGGTGGGTGTGGTCGGCTCTCAAAGATTCATGAGATTTCTCTTGTTTTGGTCCTTCATTCTCAACGTCCTCATTCAAATCTTCAATATGAACAGGAAGTTGGTCTTTAGTTAGTGTCTTCCCATATTGAAGATGAATATCATGGCAGTCTAAGGAAGAGATGGAATAGGTAGGGTAGATAAAAAGTTTGACATCTTGTGTTGGTTGGGCTGGCCTCCCATTATTAGGGTTCAAAATAGGCTATGCAAGTAATTGTGGTTGAGGAGCGGCTGATGTGGATGCCTGCATTAGTGGAGGGGGGAGAAGTTTCATGGGTGGTTGTGTTATGGTCTATTAAGGCCCTCCTAAAGTGGTATTTCTCCACCCCTATTGCTATAACTAGCTTGGAGGAGGAGGATCCACCCATGGTTGTGTTGGAAGACACCATGGTTGAGAAGTAGACTACATGGAAGGGTTAGTCCTATATGAATTAAAATAATGAGACTGGTCTTGAACCATATCTTGAGGTTTGGGTTTCCATGGTCGTTTCTGAGAAACAAATCATAGCTACTCCAGTTCCTCAGCTTTCTGGTATACATCTTTCAATCCTGGTAGGGATGGACAATTGTTGGTAGCATGGTCCTCATTGCATATTCCGCAAACCTCAATTTGGTCTAATGGACATTCTCTCCGCGAATGTTTCTTTCGGCATTGCGGGGAAAATATAGCCAAAGATAGCTCTGCCTCTTCCCCTCCGCGAATGTTTCTTTCGGTATTGCAAGGAAAATATAGCGAAAGATAGCTCTGCCTCTTCCCTCTTCTTCTTTATTTGTAGTGTGTCCAACTGGGAGCTTAAGGAACTGAGTACACCAGTCTTGAAATCCTCTAACATATTCCCAATTTCTTCTCTTGTAACTCCACTTCCAATAGTCTTGTTGGTCTTTCTCAATACATCTCTTGGTCCTTTTCCTATTTTTTAGGTACCTCTATAGTATCTGCGACAATTTTCCATGATGACATAATAATATTTCTGGGAGATATATCCTACATCCATCAAGTTGAGAAGTTCAATGCAATCATCTCATATATCTTTCAAGAGTAAGACACATCATGTCTCAAGAGACAAATCTTCATGCCTTTCACTTTGCAAATTATAGTTGAATATTTCAACTTAATCCTCAAGGATCTCATCTTCTTGTTGTTTCATTCTAAAGACCTCCTCCCTCCTTTCTTTGTCTTTACAATAATCCTTGTACTTCTCTAGGAATTTTTGTCTCATCTGATCCCATGTGTGGATGATGTCCTTACCAAGGTCCAAGAACCAGCGTAGTGCATCGTTTTTCAGTGTGGCTAGGAAAATTTTTAATTTTTAGGCATCTGATACATTATCATAACTTATGCAAAGCACATTGAATTAAAAGAGGAATGTGTTGGGGTCTTCTTTGGATAGACCATGAAAAATCGGCAGGGATGAATGAGGGATATTCTTCATTTTGGTCTCTTCATTTGATCCTCTAAGATGAATGAGGGATATTCTTCATTTTGGTCTCTTCATTTGATCCTCTAATCAGAAATCCAAAAGAAAAGGTCTCTTCCTTGAAACTTTTGTGTGCCATCCTCCTCCAAGGGTTGTCTTCTACTTTTGAAGGTGCTTCCGGAGATTTAGGAAAGATGAACTCCCCAGAGGGGTACTGCTCACTAATCAGATCTTCCGAAGATGGAATTTTTGTTTTTATGGAATCTTGTATGGTCTCAAATTCTTGAGTGGAGGACTCAGTTCTTATCTTGGAAAGGAAAATTGTTGTAGGTGACAAATAGTTTGGATGACTGGGCTCATTTCCCTCTTGACAGTGACCTACATTGTTATTTCTATGGGGGTTTTTGGATGAACTAATGAATCTACCTTGTTGATCCCTAACTTTGTGAATAGAAAATATTAGAAATACATTCTACAAATTGTTGAAAAGAAATCATATCACCCAATCCATTGTAATGAAAATACAAATGACAGTAAAGTAGAAATTATACTTTTGACAGATCCCTAGAAACAACACAAAAAATGACGGACTTTCCAATCACTTCCTATTTAATTTACTAAGCAACTGAAGAGTTGTGTATTTAATTATCAATCTGGGGTCATATAGAAATTACGATCTATCGTGCACCATATATGCAAGTAAGACATCGCAATTGCCAATGAATTGTAGTACTTCTAAATGAATGTCACAAGGAAAGATGTAAACATGCTTTATCAAGTCACCAAATTAAACCACGCAATTGAGTCCACACTTGGGGGAATAGAAACACACTTTTGCAAGAAAGTAAATATCACACTTGCAGGAAAGTGAATTTCACACTTGCAAGAAAATAAATCATACTTGTAGGAAAGTAAATTACACAAGCATCAAAGGTGACTTGTTCAAATATTAAAATGATCTTGATTAATGTGACAGATATATGATGTCCCATGTACTAAAATCAAACAAACATCAAGTTGTAGAAATCAAAACACACTATGATGTAAAAAAAAGGGAATAAACTAACATGAACTGCAAACAAACCAATTTTTATCCAAGAAGGTAAATGTCGTAATGTAATTGCAGAGTTGCAGCAACATGAGTTGCAACACAGGAAATATTAGAGTTACAACAAAGTGTTGAACAGAGGAATTGTTGGAAATAAAATATATAAGAGATACTACATATATGCATTCATTAGTCAAAAACGAGGTTTTTTAATGTCAGCATGGAGTGGTGGCAACAGGAGTTGCGGCAATGGGAAAATACTAGAGTTACAACAAAGTGTTGATAGAAGAATTGTTGGAAATAAAACAAATGCATAAAATATGTTATAGCTACTTCTATAAAATACAAACAATATCGAGCGAAGGAGGGGGGGCTACCTCCTTAGACAAGGTATTGGTTTATGAATGCAGTAGGGATATTAAATACTCAACACACCGTCACTTGGATAAGAATAAAATGAAGCTTATATTGCAGGAAAATGCACAGATCAATATAGTTTTGTTCACTAACTTTCTTTTTCCTCATCTCCATCCATCCCGGCTCAGAGAGAGTAGGGGTCTGTATACATAATAGTTTCTTCCTAAAATAATCAATGAAATCAATGGATAGACACGAGAATCATTTTGTTCCATCTCATTACATCGTTTCCTCCAAAAGATAGCAAAGATCGGGTACATGTTGAATTAATCAGTTGACATATGGAAAGTGGAAGTAGAGTCATTCATTCCTTTATGGGTGCCCAATTGCCTTTGTCATCTTCCTGCGTGAATAAGTTGGTTGTTTGACTACTTGTTTGATCCCTAGATGACAATTGTGTGATTGGATGATGCGACGTTGCAGTATGCATGGAGTTACAACACTCGTTCTCATAGTTGCAGCAACAATGTAGTGAGAGTTGCAACAACGGTGAGGCAAGAGTTGCAACACAATGAGAGTCACAGTAATGAAGAGTTGCAAAAATGGTCTTGTAGTGAGAGTCATAGCACAGTGAGAGTCACAGAATGGAGAGTTGCAGCAAAGGCGAGAGCCGCAACAATGAATAATTGCAGCAACAATGTCAGCAACCCATAGTTTCAGTAGCTATGCTCGAGTAGAGAGTTGCATCAACTCATATTTAGGAGTTTCATCTCTTGTGTTGGGAAGGTACATGTGCAACCTTGTTCCTGTATACCACTGTTAGCATTGAAAGGTGATAATCTCTTGAAAATGCATAAGAATAAGTATTAAAATGGCATGTTGAGAGAATAATTATACCTTCACCAAAAATGCATCATTACGAATGAAAAATGGTATTAAGATGGAATGGAAATGGGAAAAGGGTGTATAAAAAGGTATTGGATGGGTGCTACAAAGATGTCAATTCGAGGACTCGACATCTATATATATATGTTTGGTTGATGATTATTTACAAGTACTTACTAGTCCCTTGTTTTTCTATATCCTTCCTTATGCCACTACTATGTACTGTTGGTAATGTATTTCGGCCATCAGTTCCTCTTATGACCTCACAAATTAAGGGCATTTATTATTCCATTTAATTTCTTAAATTGATGAACATTAAATTATCAATCTGGGAGCTCGTAAACTTATCAGATGATGGAAAAATATATGCAGGACTAGGCAACTAACTATGCCACGGAATTCAAATTGCAGTTTTGAAATTAAAGTCGAAAGGTCTTAGGGTTGTAGGTTCAATTTCTTGTAGCTTTTCAGCTTTCGTAAGATTCTCAAGGTTAGAAACACTGGGATTTCCGAGACACACCACACTCGTCCGATCACACAAAAGAAGAAATAAAGAGCATGAAAAATAAAAGCATAAACAATCATTCAAACTAGAACCTAAGTACAGTGTAACAAGAATGTGTACAGCTTCAAAGTACTAACATTTTCATCATCCAACACACATATTACAATCTTTCATTTGGTTCACATATAAAAATGTTTCTGCAATAATCAAATCCTTCAGTAAAGACTAGATCTAGATATTCTTATAGTTGTCATCAAATAGACTCGAAGTGAAGTCAATTAAAAATGCAGATCGAAGGACACCACAGAAATATCTTATCACTAGATCAAAGTTCATTTACATGTTGTTGGGTATGAATCACGATCTTTTATTCATTCAATGTTCATGTGATCACTTATAAAGAAGATTATATATGTCATCTTCAATGTCCCGGTTCTGTAGTAATTAAGCAAAAGAATTTTGAACTACCAAAGAAAACCTTGTTTCAATATGCGCACACTTAGCGATGTAAATAGAGCATTTAATTGAAATATAAAATTAAGAACAGAAAAAGAAATAACTATGGTAGGGCTTGATAAGTCAATTCAAGAATCAAGGTGAACTATGGAAGCTAATGTTTGCAAAACCAGACATGGTCTTTTATTCTTATTAAGAATATTCCCATGAAAATATCCTAGTATAATTATTTCAATTGTTCAAGTAATTCCTGCTACTTACAAGCTTCAAACCATAAATGAACTAAAATATGAAGATCAAACAAATCAGCACAAGGATTCAAATACTGGAATTAATATCCACTACAATCGTAGTTTCTAAAGCTTTGATCACAACTTATTCACTTTATAGAATCAAAGTGTTTAAGTGATAAATATATATTTGATTCGTTTGACACAACATGAGTAGATGTCCCTGTGACTGAAATCACACATGGATATTAACTTGAAAGCTTGAAATGTAATCACATCAACTAGAAATTAAATGGAAAGTCATAAATTAAATCAAATACTAAACAACCTAGAGAATACTAAATACTACTCTATGAAAAATATGTAGCAAACCAAACCAGATTGAGGGAGCCTTCTAAATTGGTAGGCGTTTTTGGAGAAAACTAGACTAAGGAGTCTTCACATGCATAGACAAAACAACATCAACCTTTGGTTACTACATGAAAAATATCAAAAATTACAATAATCCACACACCTCCTATGTTCCATGACCATGCATTTATACAGAAGAGGTTGGGATGGATCACAACTTATCGATCAATTTCAAAATCACCCCCAACTATGAACAACAAATAAAATAATAACTATTACAAATTGGGTTGATCACAGTTGAAAAGATGGGATGTGATCTGATTACAGAATATTCTCATAACATAAAACATCTAAGAATATCTTGATTTGTTTTATTTGATTCCATCCTTGGATTGCCTCTTCCATTTGGCATACGTTTGATAGAAACAGCCACAAAAAGAAATCTTTGAAAATCCTCTTTGAAGAAACGCCCATACATTCAAAATCATCCACTTTCTAAGGAATCAATTTGTGAGTCACCTAATTGGGCATGTTCTGCACAAAACCCGTGTCATTGAATTTCCAGATCTGTCTTCATGTGTTGGAAAATGATGTTACAAAATTGTCTAGCCACTATCGGATTTGAACTCTCAAAACACCATTATTAGTAAAACCATTCCTTTACTTCTCTAATTCACTAAAGAGTAAGGGAAATTAACAAGTTAAGAAACAAAATACCTTGTAGCTTGTATTGGAACTTTAACTTCAAAAACGTAAGGAAATATAGCAAAGGGATAGGTAGGGATAGGTTAAAATGGGCAACGAGAATTCCAACTGATAGTGTAGAGTAGACCAAAGCAACAACCCAACAATATATGTTATACCTCTATTTATCACCCTAGGCCTCATAAAGGACCTATTGATGTCATCTTTCCAGAATTACATGCTAGTGCCAAGAAATCACTAGTTTAGAGCACGATCGCTTCTTACCTTCATGCAAGGTGCAACTAATTGCATCTTTCCTTCCTTCAACATGTAATCGATCGTTTGTCTCCCTTGTGCAACCAATAATCACCTATAAAACCTTCTATATTTGATGAATTACGAGGATATCATATCGGGATAGGCTGTCCATGATGCATCATGAGCTTTGGAACTTGTGCCTAACCTATTTTTGATCAAGTTATAAGCTTTGAACGTATCTCTAGAACCTCTTCCATCACTCTATAAAAGAAGGCCTAACCAAAAGGTATGGGAGCTCAATCCTTGATAAACTTATGCTACCAAAATATAAGCAAAGAGGTATTTATGGCTTAAAAGTTCATTGTTGGTTCATCCACACTTGAGAGAGGGATAAGGAAGGTCTCAATGGGCTTTGAGCCAAAGAATTATTGCAATTGTCTCGAGGCATATTTACATTGTTGTAATTTTCCTTCATAATTTATATAGATCTGTGGGTTTTCCCCTCCAATATGTTTGATCTATGATTGTTTCATATGATACATTAGTAAATATATCCTTTATTGAGCAAGGTAGATTAGATCTGTTGATATATGATTTACTCTTTATGATTAAAAGTCATTGAGAAGGGTTTTGGTGTTTTTCTTGTGGGTAGGTGACAAATTGCAAGAGCTAGGAGTCAGATCTTGGAGCTGAATCACCAAAGGAAGCAATAGGACAACTGTCATGAAAAAGGTAAGGTTTTTCCCTCTCCCTTTAAGAATAATTAGAGTATATATGTTTCATATCTAGAGGAAACCCATAGTGTTATATCCACGATCTATCATTGATCTATGTCAGATCAGTGAGAGGTCTCGCCTATCCATATGGGAGATTACTCTATAACACTTGTGTCTTACTTGTGTTCTATTTCCTTCCCTTGCATGCATTTTGACCTGCCTGCTTCTAGTATCTTAGGTTTAAATCCATCTTTTGAAGGGCCTCAAGAGTGAAGACATGAATTTTATTAGGGATTTCCTCTAAGGAGGACTACCAGTCCCTTACTTTATCAAATTATGGATTTCCTCTAAGGAAAACTACCAGTCCCTTACTTTATCAAATTATAATTGATCCTATCAGTAGGAAAGTTCCCATGCTTGAATATAGGTCATGACATCAATTATGTCTTGGCCCTATGCATGCACATGTTGTAATCTGTCATAAAATTCCCCTTATACATTTTTCAATACATTTTGTACACTTAAGGCATAAATGATAAAGTATGAAGTCTGATATTTACGTGACTTGTAATAGTTAACTTGGATTTCCAACAAGGTGATTTTGGTTTCATACTCCTTTGTTTTCTTCTCTACATCCACAACTTTATGAACATTAACCTATGGAATAGCCAGACCAATAGAAGTAGAGGAAGATAAACTCAATTTTCTTGTATCCATCACCACAATCTCAGTAGTGAGTACCATTTTGGAATCTAAGTCAATTCTCGTTCATTCATGCTTCTACTTTAATACTTGTTTAATTTGCTTATCAAAGGTAAACAATTCCATATTGGCAAATTTGTCTATTGTTGTTGGAATAAGGCTATCACCTCTTGCAACCATGCCTGTGCCAAAGATACTAGCAAATGTTTGAGTATTGAAGACTTCTTCAATTGGAGAAGAATCTTGTTGCTCTATATTTCCCTCATTGTCATTGGTCTGTTGTACTAATTCTTCTCCTTCTTTTCTTGTCTCTTATATTTGAGTATCATCTTGATTTTTCTTCCTTAGTTCTTATTATATTTTATTTTGCTCCTCCTATTCTTGTTTAGATTCTCTTTTAGATAGATCCTAGTGCTTTATTTTTTTCTACTTTAGCCTTAACTTTCAACTCTTCTTCTATATTTTTAGCTTTTTCCACTTCAATTTCAGTGTTCTTCTTCTTAGCTCTACATCAACTTGGGATTTTTTATATGATTCTTGTTTCTTCTTAGATTCTGTATTTTCCTTATCCTTCCTTTCAAATTCTAACTTGTTTGCTAACATTTCATCTTTGGATTTATCATTAGCCTCTTTCTTCTTTTCCAATTCCTCTTTCTTAGAAAAATTTATCTGTGCTTCTTCTTTTCTTATAGCTTCATCTTTCACTTTGTATTTCTCTAATGTTTTTATTCTTCTCTTTTCATGTTATTTTATTTTCTCTTGAAGGGATTGTCTCTCAGCGATATCCCTTTCAACTTCCTCTTTCTTTCTTCTCTCTTTTTCCTTGGCAATAACTTGTAGATTATATAAAACCTCTTCATAAGTTAATGCTCTTTTGTAAGGTTTTTAAACTATGATTCTCTTCATGCTTGTATGGAAAGGAGATCTTCATATTGACTCTATGTTTTTCAATAATATTCAGGAGATCATGCATTTGAGTTATTTCTAGCTTAAAATGATATTTATTGATCTTCTCTCCTTCCATCTTGGCCCAAGTAGTTTGTTAGTCCATGCATGCCTATATACAATGGATAAGTTGGGCACAACTTCTTTTGATGCTTGATGAAACATGAATTAAAACCATGCAAAGCAATCTAGTATTTGATTTCCTAAATTAGCAATATATTTGGCACATAAGGTAGAAGAGTATGGGGTGCTTGTGTACCAATCTCCAATGTCTTTCAATACTTATGTGTCATTTGGAGATATTCTTGGACAAGATTTACAAAATATTAGCTCATACAATGGCACCAAGAAGCCATCACAAATAAGGGAAAATTGGTATTTTTCCATGTTCTTCCATGAACCCTTGAAATAGACTTGAATAGGGGGTTTCTCTTAATACCAAGACTAGCCTAACCCCATGAATGTGTTAGAGGTGAGGAAAAAAAACACACAACCAATAGGTAGGAAGACATATAAAACTACAGGGTTCCTAAGAATGCATATGTCTGAGCCTTTCTTGTAGTTTCTACTAGTGTGTTAGATAGGATAGCGTCCCAATTGAAAAAATTTCCCCTCTAAGTTATCTCATACATCATTGGTCATCATCTTATCCTCACATGTGTTGCATATTTCTCTCTATAAGTCCTGCTTACTAGTTGGGTTGTCCATCTCTATCTTGGCCTGAGGTGTATGGTGGGGAAAATATTATTACTTAGAGCTATGAAGGCCATCCCTTGCTGATACCATACAACAAGGATGTCATAGAATTTATGGTCATGGTTAAACACTCTTAACCACTCGTTGGTGAAGTAGAATTACCTTTGACATATGGTAGTAAGCTTCAAAGTCTGTTGATGTAAATTATACAACACACTTACATTGGTCATTTAGAATCCTCTTGTTTCTAACCTTTGTTGGGTATGTGTTATATTCTTTGCATGTGTGTGTGTGGGCGCGTAAG
>CBVK0100300067.1:0-13261 GCA_900067695.1 Picea abies
CTCCTCGAGTAACGATATTAAGGTTGGGAAATTGTCCCTTACTAACCCTCTTGATTTTTGAACTAATAAGGTTAGTTCCTCATTTTCGTACCCTATCTTCCTACTTTGCAATTAATTATGAGAAGTCTTTAGTTGCATGCCCATTGGTTCTGCAGTGAGAGCACCATGGCCGCCTTAGATGAGGACAATCTCTAGCCAAGTGATCTTTCTTATCACAGTTATAACATTTTCTTGGTCCTCTTCCCCTAGTTCTTCCTCCTTGAAGTCTCTTGCGACTCCACCTCCTCGACCTCTTCCTGGTCCCTAAGGGTTTTCATTCACCTTGAATGTTGTTCGATCTAACCTTTCTACAAGTGAATCGAACACTCTACATTGATTGGTAGTATGTGTGGTAGACATGAAGAACTGACAGTGTACTTTGTTTGGTACTATCAAATATTTCTTCATGATGGGGCACTGTCTTGGCCCATGCCCATGGGTTCGATAGATTTCATGGGGTGGGGTTAGGGAATGGTAAGTTCGTCAACACTTGCACAACTCCTCCCGTGGGTCCTAGTGGGGCTACCATTGGATTCTGAGGAGGTCCCATTCCCCTCATTCGCAAACATTCGTTCGCCAGATGACCTTCCGTATAACATCCAGTGCACCAAACCTGTGGCCGTCCTAGATTGGGTATCATTAGCTACTGAATATTTTCTATAAGTGTCGATATCTGCCCTTTTAGTTGTGCCAGATTCACTTCTACTGGGGGTCTGGTCACTCTCAGGTTCCCAGGGTATCCCGCAATGGCTTCAATATTCATCGATTGGTCCAAGGTGTCTGTTAACATGGCTATCCGTTGTTGCGTTAGCAGAATCTGAGTTAGAGGAAACAACCCCTGAATGTACCACTGCCTTTGATGTTCTTTGTGTATTGGATGTGCCAACCTCCCTATAGAATATTTGAACTTTTGGCTGTACTCCCAGGCTGATTCACCTTCCCGCTGCTAGATCTCGTGCAACTCAGACATAAATTTTTGTTATGACTGAGGTAGTTTGAACTCTGCAATGAACCTCGTCCATACCTGGCCAAGTGTGAATGCTTGACCTTGCATCCATGGCACTCCCGGATCAATGATCTTCATGTACCACTTGAGAGCGCGACCTCTCAAGGTAGTCTGGAACTCGACCAACTTATTTGCATCCGAAGTCCCTCTGGATCTCTAGATTGCTTCACACAGGAACAAGTGCCACTCAACATCTTCATCTCCCTTACTGGTGTAGACCCCCTACCTCAGCAGGGTCCGCGACCTCCTGGTCTCTGGATCATTCTCTTTCCTGAGCTGAAATATCTCTTTGGGATCCTGCTCAAACCCTTTGAACGAATCCACAGGTCCTCTTTATTGAAAACTCATCCTGTGAAAAATTAAGCACTAAGCGCAAAATTTCCCCTCCATATGATCATTGTTGTGATCACAGGCCTTAATCAGGCTCTAATATATGAATCACCCTTCACTCTCTATCTTCCGGTATCCAAAATTCTGATTCTCGACAAGGGTTCTAGCACTTGCTAGCATCTCTTCTATCCTTCTCCATATGACCATGTCCTATGACCCAGGGACAATCCCTTGGGTGTGTCGTGTTTTGTGATACTGAGAATCCCGATACCAAGCACCTTGTTCCTTTAAATCCTGAAAAACAAAAAAGAGCTAACGGTCTTTGGCTCCTTCTTTGCCTTCGTCCACGTGATTCTTTCCTATGACCACGTGCTAACACCAAAAGGTGTTACCGATTTTGGCTTTTGGCTTTTCTGGTTACAAGGAAATCCTTGTTCCTCCAATCCCCGAAACCTGAAATCCAAAATCTCTCACCTTGATCAACGGTCTTCCTCCTTTGTGATCTGACGACTCCTATTCTCCCATCAACCAACGGTCTATATTAAATCCTGACTTTATATCTTTCGATATTCTTGAAAAGTCTTCACCTCCCAACTCCCAGTGGCTTCCGTATCTCTGCCATGCATCCTCCACAATGGACGATCTTGATTTCTTCAGGACTTCCCTTTCAGGAAATTGGGGGAGTCTTCACTCTTGAACTCCCAGTGAACAAATCCCCAAAATGTGGATCTCTTGACATGCATCCTCTGAGATGGATGGTCCCTCCCCAAAATGTGGATCTCTTGACATGCATCCTCTGAGATGGATGGTCCCAATGATTTCATGACTTTGACAAGTCCTCTGTCTTCTGTTGTTATGAGGGTTAAACATCATGCACCTTCTCCCGGATCCGATGACTATCGGTCCTCGGTGCTCGATCTGACGGTTCAGATCTGATCCCTTGCACACTCTTCTCCTGCTGTCTGGACATAGGCTCCAACGGTCTAGATCTCCTCCTTCGCAACTGATCTAACAGTTGCTGATGCTCCTCCTCCAGAGCTTTGAGAACTTCATTGTTCCATTTTTATCCTCTATGCGACTCTTCTTGATTCGATGACTATCGGATATTCAACACTTCCTCCTGAAGGATCTCCACTGTCTGTTTAGATCTATTCTCCTTCGCACTATTTCTGTTTGTCTGGACATAGATTCAATGATCCAGATGCTCAACCTACAACTGATCTAATGATAGTTGTGCTCCTCCTCCTCAACTTTTTCTCCTTCCTTTCTGTTTCTCTGTGCACTAAGACACTATTACTCCTAAGCTTTGGGACTAAGAGTAATTCCTCTCTCGCCGCCCACTCCTGCGCTCGACCTCCTGAGCTTCGGACTTGAAAAAAATTCTACCTGCGCTCACTCCTTGTGATTGATGAGCCTTCAAACAAATGTCTATCAACACTTCACTCGAGTGTTGGCCTAGTGCACTCCTTATAAAAGTTTTTGTACTCCTTGAGCTTCAACTACTCGGACCTCAATGGTCTCTGCCCTCTCCAAGGTGTTCAAAAACCTTGAGGCTTCTCCCTTGAGCCTATGATTCCACTGGTGCACCCTCCTAGCACTTCTCTGTCCGAATTCCATAGAACTCAGAAGTGCACTCTTTCACTGACTTACAGAGCCCTTAATAATTTGTCATGCAACCCCTTGCATGAAGCCACAAAAAACTAGACTGAAATCAACAACCTCACAAATAGGTAGGAAAATCTATCTATCCCTGCAGATGGAAATTAACATACATCTACAACATATGAAATGAACACACACAAAAAAAATTCAATTGCATAAACACACAAAGACTCATGTGCAGGAAAAACTACTCTTTGTATTAATTTAAATTCTTGTTACAATCTGGGTAAGCTCGGACTTCTACGGAGTCTCGACGTCCTCTCTTCTCTTCTATTTGTCCCTGCTAGTTCTAATGAATACAGATACAAAATATCTTTTTACAAAAGGGGGCTCCTCGATCTCACCTACTCTCATTTATTACATTGAATGGATATTCAATGGCTATCTAGTCCGAATCAGATATAGACCTTCAGCCTGCTGTCATCCATTAAAGGCTACTCTAACTACTACATGCTCAAAGGCATGGCTTTGGCTCTACCAGCCTTGAAATCATTTAATTCAAATTCAAATTTTGGAAAAATGAGAGGGCTGCACCTCCTTCCTTCATTGAATGCACACTGAAACGTGTTGGCTGGATGATGCATGCTGACGTGAAGTGATGCTCTTACATCATACTCCACTGCCGTGAAAAATTCATGAGCTCCTTCTCATGAGATTCCCAACATCCCTATTGAAATCCACTTGGATCCCAAACAGTTCTCTGGAGCTGTCCATCTACTCCATTGCTTCGTTGTTGTTGTTGTTGCATCTTCCCTGCTACTATGGTAGGATTCCCTCTATTCGGCTTCATCTTGCTGACAGTTTCTTGTGCTAAAATCAACATCAACCTTATAATTTCTTCAATTACCTCGTCCAACTGCTCAACTAGCTGGCTCTCCTCTTCGTGCAACCTCTTCTGCTACACTTCCTCCTTGCAAATGGGTAGATCAATATGATATCCCATGTTGTCTTCCTCATCTCTTGTGGTTTTGACTTGCCACTCTGCTGCAGACTCCAATTCTACAGTCTCTTCACTGAGTTGCTACTCAGCTTCTCCCTTTGACAACTTTGCCTCTGCCATTTCTCCTGCTGGTGTATTTCCAGCTTCCTCCAGCTACTTATTGGGCTGGTATCCTTCTCGTGTCTCCAACCTGATCTGTTGGATGTGCATGCTCTGCATTATCACCATTTTCTCTAGGGCTTCAAATTATTCACACAGACCAGCAAAATCTATGCCATCTGCTTCCTCTCCTACTACAAGCTCCAATGTTGAAATCATCTCTTTTCCATCTTCCTGGCTGAAAATTTGGAGCCATTCTTGTGAATTGTCATATCCTTCTGCTAGGGAAAACGTCAGTGTCTTCTCCATGTTCTCCTGTTGCTGCCTTTGCAACAAAATCTCTCGCCTCAACTGGGCTATGTGGCAAGAATACCTCAATTCCTCCAATGATCAGAAGACTCCTTTGATCCTTCTCTGTCAGCTCCTCTTGCTGATCCGAACTCACATTTGATTTCATGAGACTTTTAGATAGTCTCATTTACTCTCCCTTGCCCACCTAGAAATATGGGATTTCTGCCCTGCTCACCTAGCAGTCTATGAGATCCTCCAATGATCCCATCTCATCATCACTGAGACTCTTCCCAGCTTCTGGCTCACAAATGTGAACCACTTCCTATGTGTCTCTGAGGCCCTTAAAATACCTCAACCACCTTCTCAACAGACTTTTCTTTCCTTTGGTCAACAGTTTCTGAACGAACCATTTTTCTTTTGTCTTCATAGGCCATTCATACCTCAAGCGTGTCTTCGCCTCCTGTTGCATCTTTAATGCAATCTTCTCCATCTGTACCCTTATCTCTTTGAGTTCTTTGTTTATCTCAGCCTTGATTTTTTGCTGACAGTCTTTGTCTTGACCACGTTCACAGCCTTCAATAGCCATCTTCACCTTGAATCTTCCCTCCTGGAAAATCTACCGTTTGTTTCTCACCCTACAACAATCTTCACAAAGCATCAGTACTCTATCTTCTTCTTCTCTTTTGCCTGAAATATACTGATCAAAATTCTTTCCTTGATACCACTTGGTGGTGTGTATCATAGTATATTCTTTCTGAATTCACCTCCCTCTACCTGCAGCCTACAGATAGAAAGTGGCTCTGATACCACTTGGTTCAGACCCCCCACCTCAGCAGGGTCCGCGACCTCCTGGTATCTGGATCGTTCTCCTTCCTGAGCCAAAATAGCTCTTTGGGCTCCTGCTCAAACCCTTTGAATGAATCCACATGTCCTCTTTATTGAAAAACTACCATGTGCAAACTTAATCACTAAGCGTGAGCTTTCCATTCCATGTGATCATTGTCGTGATCATAGGCCTTAATCAGGCTCTGATATATGAGTCACCCTTCACTATTTATCTCCTGGTATCCTAAAGTCCGATTCCAGACAAGGGGTATAACACTTGCTAGCATCTCCCCTATCCTTCTCCATATGACCCTGTCCTATGACCCATGGACAATCCTTTGGGTGTGTCACATTTCGTGATACCAGGGATCCCGATACCAAGCACCTCGTTCCTCTAAATCCTGAAAACATGAAAAGAGCTAATGGTCTTTGGATCCTTCTTTTCCTTCGTCCACGTGACCCTTTCCTGTGACCACACGCTAACACCAAAAGGTGTTATCGGGTTTCAACTTTCGAATTTTCTAGTTACAAGGAAATCCTTGTTCCTCCAATCCTCGAAACCCCAAATTTCCCACCTGATTCAAAGGTCTTCCTCCTTTGTGATCTAATGGATCCTATTCTCCCATAAACCAAGGGTCTAGATTAAATCCTAGATTTCTAGCTTTCAAGATTCTTGCAGAGTCTTCACCTCCCAACTCCCTGTGATCAAAATCCCAGTGGCTTCTATATCTTTTCCATGCATCCTCCACAATGGACGGTCCTAATTCTTTCAATACTTCCCTTTCGAGAAATTGGGGGAATCTTAACTCTTGAACTCTTGGTGAACAAATCCCTGAAATGTGGATCTCTTGACACGTGTCCTCTGAGATGGATGGTCCCGATGCTCTCAGGACTTTGATGAGTCCTCTCTCTTCTACTGTTACGAGGGTTAAACATCGCGCACCTTCTCCTGGATCCGATGGCTAACGATCCTCAGTGCTCGATCTAATGGTTTGGATCTAATACCTTGCATGTCATTCTCCTGCTATCTGGATGTAGACTCCAATGGTCCAGATATCCTCCTACGCAATTGATCTAACAACAATTGTTCTCCTCCTCCTCAACTTTCACTCCTTCCTTTCTGTTTCTCTATGCACTAAGGAACTATTCCTCTTGATATTTGGGAGATAGAGTAAGTCCTCTCTCGACGCCCACTCCTGTGATCAACCTCTTGAGCTTCGGACATGAAACAAATTCTTCCTGCGCTCACTCGTTCTTGACGAGCCTTCAAATGAATGTCTATCAACACTTCACTCGAGTGTTCGCCTAGTGCACTCCTTACACAGGTCTTTGTCCTCCTTGAGCTTCAATTACTCGAAACTCAATGGTCTCTACCCCTTTCTCTCCTTGAAGGGATGGAAGTTCCCTCTTCTGCAACTTCCTACTCAAGCATGCCTTGTTGAGCCTACAGGGTGTTCAATAAACCTATGAGTGTCTCCTCCTTGAAACTTCTCTTATCTATGAACTCGAAATAAAGTTCCTTCTGTGCACTCTATGCACTTGCTTGATGCCCTCCTGGCAGAGCTTCTTATAGAACCTTCAGTGATTCTGTCTTCTCTGTTCCCTCCTCTACACAGTCTCACCTCCAAGGTATTCAAAAACCTTGAGGCTTCTCCTTGAGTCTAACATTTCCTCTAGTGCACCCTCTTGGCACGACTTTGTCCAAATTCTACAGAATTCAGAAGTGCACTCTGCTGCATTGGCTTACAGAACCAACAGTATTCTATCATGCAACCTCTTGCATGAAGCCATAAAAAACCCAGACCTGGAATCAAAGAACTCTTAGATAGTAAATTATGTCTATCCCTACAAATGTAAACTTAACATACATCTACAACATATATGAGCATACACAGATGACATTCATGAATTGCATAAACACACAAAGACTCAAGAGCAGAAAAAACTGCTCTTTGTATAAATGTGAATTCTTTTTACAATATGTTCCATCTTGGACTACAACAAAGTCTCGGCTCTCTCTTCTTCTATCCTAATCTGCTATGCCTCATAACATAATGAAAAATAGATACAATGGTCTTTTACAAAAGGGGTTTTCTCGAGCTCTTCCCTCCATCTCACCTACTCTCATTAATTCACAATGAATTACATTGAATGGGACATCTAATCTGAATTGGAGTTAGATCCCCTGTCATGCAACCCCTTGCATGAAGCCACAAAGAACCCAGACTGAAAATCAAAAAACTCATAGACAAATAGAGAAATATATCTATCACCTGCATATGGAATCTATCATACATCTACAACATATACACATAAAAACATATAAAAAGCATTCATTCAATTACACAAAATAACATGCAGGAAAAACTGCTCTTTGTTTGTATTAACATGAAATCTCAGTTTTTTACAATGGTATGAGCTCGGACTTCCACAGATTCTTGTCTCTCCTCTCTTCCTATGTCATCTAGTCTATTCTAACTAATGAAATCATATACAAAGATCTTTTTACAAAGAGGGGCTCCTCGAGCTCTTCCCTCCAAGCTACCTACTCTCATAAATTACAATCAATTGCATTCAATGGTTGTCTAGTCCGAATCGGATCTATATCTTAGCCTTCTTTCAGCCATTAAAGGCAACTCTAACTACTACATGCACAAAGGCATGGCTTCAGCTCTACCATCCCTACGAACATTTAATACAATTTCAAATTTTGAAATGTGAGAGAACTAGTGCCTCTCTTCCTTGAATGTGCGCTTTGAATGTGTTGCTGGCTAGCGCATTATTGGTGTGGAGAGATGCTCCTGCATCACTTGAAAATACAGGGTTAGCCATAAAACTACTCACTATCCAGTACTTTTTCTCACTGTCCAGTACTGCTCAAGATTGAATTGATAGAATCTTGGTAAATTTATTGCTTAATTGATTTTGGTTAGTTTTATGAAATAGTTTGTCTTTACAGTTTTTAGTGTGTTTGATTTTTCCATCATTTTGTTTAGTTTGAATGTGTTTTGATTTCATTTTCTCCTTATTTTAATGACTACAAAGCATGAAATTAAGGATTTTCTCGTGGAAATTGCTTGGTGAATTCTTTACCATCATACCTCCCTCACTTTGATCAAAGATTATTTCTCATACTTCCTAGTCATATATGGAAGAGGACATTATCAGGGTTATGATTTATTAAAGGATGGATGACTTAACATAATATATGACAAGCCTTTATATTCCTTGATTCAAATTTCATTTTACAAGGGATTGTGTTAAACTGATAAATGACCCTTTTTAATACTTAATATGAGTGAAGGTTAGGAAAAACATTTGTTTTGGGCATGTTAAACTAATTCAATGAAGGGGTCACCCGTAAACCTTCATTTAAACTGTGAGATTATTGTTTTGGTAAGGGTTTTTCCCTTGCTCAGATCTTTGCATGATCATATATGTCATTTGGATCACTCAACCCCTGTACTTCGTTGTTCCCTTCAATTCTGAACCTTTTCCTCGACCCAATCTTTTGAATGACTTCGAAATCATTTTCATAACCATACAATCGTCCATGATTTTGGATCAAGGGTTCATGGAAGATTCTCAAGAGTATATGGGTCATTCAATCTTAAACCCTCCTGTCCTCCATCATCTAGGAAATCATCAAGGTTTTAATTGTTGGATTGTTATAGGGCATCTTGGGTTCTTCCAATGTTTAGTTATCATTGTTGGGATCAGGTATGACATTTCAGCTTTGCCCAGTTCTTATGGGTTCATTTTACTTTGTATGCAATATTATTTCTTTCACAAAGACAGTTTGTTCGCTCTTAAATGTGTCCTAGTTATTAACCTTCCCACAGAGATTATGGATAATGTCGTGAGTGAAGTGCCAAATGGACTACAGGCATTTCTTACATGTGATGATGTGATTGATATGCTCTCCCAAGTGGGGTGGTTAGGGTTTATACAGTTATTTATAGGGTTCAATATTGAAGTAGCCAGAGCTTTTGCGAGGGATTTTGATGGCACTAGGGTTAATATTGGTGATATCATGTTTCAAGTGGATGAGGAATTCATTACTCAGGGTACATGTCTCCCATAGTCAAGTGAGAAATGGTTCAAGAATATGAAAGTCAAAGACATTCCCTAGAAGGATTTCTTGGCATCCAAACGTTCTCGATACCACATCAAAGGTATACCAATTGACCTTTTCTGTCAAAAATGGAACAACCTTCTCTTGGTTATTAAACAATTTGTAACATGTGAGGGGAGTTATGGAATTATATTCTTTTCTCACATTCGGTTACTCATGGTTTTTCGAGGGTTTCATTTGAACGTATTCTTCTACCTATATAAGAGCCTTCATAAAAAATCTAAGTTCTATCAGTGACAGAGTCCAAACCCTGAGTCTATCCTTTTTCACCATAGCCTAATTTGTATCTTACCAACATAGGGGATAATTGGGAAAGTTTCTTGGAAAGAAATCAATTTATACCTCATCCCGCAAACCCTATCCCTAAATTACCTAGGGTCATAGGAAAATCCAACTCTCCTCGAACTACCTCTCAGGAAATAAAACTTGAGGTCCAACTCAATATTGATTCTTGTGTTTCTTTGGATGATAAATTGGACCTTACTCTTGTCCCTCAGATTACACGAAGAAAATCTAGGCAAGGGTTGGAACATAACCATTCACTAGAATCTATCTTTAAACGATTGAAGGAAAAGCCTTTAGATCATGTCAGTTTAGGTACATATGTTGTGTGTTTTAAGGTTGACCATAAGCCCAAGAAATAAGGCAAGAAAGTCTATGTTAATGTTGGGGTTGGCTTCAATAATAAAATGATAGGGCCCTTATTGTCTAGAATGGTTAGGAATAGGTTCAAACAAAGAGAAACTCCAACAAGAATGATAATTATTAAGGAACATGATTCCTCCTATGAAGACACAAATGAAAAAAGTGAAGAAGAAGAAAACATTTGTATGATTTTGTTTACAATTTACCTCCTTTTATTCATGGTTTTGAATACTTCCCAGGCATTCATGTTGATCTAAGAAGAAATGTTTCCCTATAAAAACCCTTGGACAAAGATCGACATCACTCAATTCCTAATCTAGAATATGAGAGTTGTCATGACTACAAAGCTTGGGCCCAACGGTATTATGCAGATGTTCATTACCTACAAATGCACCTCAATCAGATGATGAGACAAAACAAAGAATTAAAAAGGGTAAATCAACAATTAAAAAATGAAATGGAATATAACATGCTTCAAGCCAACAAGAAGCCAAAAATTCTCCAGATATTATCATCAAGAAATCCAATAATGTCAACGTTATTAACGGATCAGAATTTCACGAATCTTCGATTTCAAATGTGTAATTTCTGGTAATAAAAAATTTTGTTTTTAGTTTTTCCTCAATTTGTTTTAAATTTGTTTTGATTTTTTGATGTTTTTAGACCAGCTACAGAATCATAGATTCTGTAGCTAGTCTTAGTTAAGTATACTAAAGTTTTCTAATTAATCATGTTTTTTTTTTCAGGTCTCTAAATGATGAAGGGATATCATCAATGCTATCTTCATGGATCCTTAAAGATCATGGAATATTTCTTTTGTTTTAACTAGTAATAGAACTAGTTTCAAAAAAGAAAGTGATAGTTTCATATTATTATTACAACAAACTTTTGTATAAGTTGTTGGACAAACTTAGAACTTTTCTATTGTAAGAATAACTTTACTATTTTTGAAGGATTTGTTCCTATCATGTCGATATGAGGGGAAATCCACTTTTCGTTTAAATACTTAGGGATTTTGGAGTCAAGGACATGTTTTGGATTTTTGGGATAATGGACCAGTGCTAATATTGAATAAATATATGAAACTACACTTTTCTTAATGGATTTTTTCTTGTGAGTAATGTTGTTTTGTTTCAAATATATTATCTATTTTATGCTCTTAGCAATAATGATGTATTTTTAAAATCCTTGCTTTA
The DNA here is from genome assembly GCA_900067695.1 of Picea abies. Lineage (NCBI taxonomy): Eukaryota > Viridiplantae > Streptophyta > Pinopsida > Pinales > Pinaceae > Picea > Picea abies. Next base: position 11,169 of record CBVK0100300067.1, read on the forward strand.
GCTTGTGTTTACGAATGTATTATTATTTCTTGGATCTTTGTTCAATTTTTTCAAATTATTTTATTCAGTATATTATCTCAATCAATTATGGTCTTTATGATTATGTTATTTTAATACAAGTATCAAAATGTATCAAATTTATTTGTATGTTATGTTCTTACTATGATATTTAATCCATTGATATTATCTTCTTAATGAACAAATGATTATCCATCCTCATAAGGATCAAATTAATTAAATTGTCATTTTTGTAACTCAAATAATATTTCAATATATGTTGAAGTGATTTTCTTCAGGTATTGTTATAGTAATCTACAACTGTTTTCCCTAAGTTTCACTTGACATATTGGCTGCTAGAGTAATCTTTACACAGGAAGGCATAATCAAAAGATTTTGTCTTCATCAATGACCAGTAAATAGAATAGTAAATTTTTTTTTTTATTATTTAGTTTGTTTTCTTTTCTTTCTTTTGTGAATGTAAATCATCATTTATAAGTTTAGATGATTTTCTCATGCAAACTAAATATTGTTATTATTTACATTCATACCCTTTTAATTTGAATTTCAGAGAGATTTGTAGAATAACATTTGTTTTTCTTAAATCATAATTTTTCTTGAGATTTGGTTCTCTCTTTCAGTCTTAGTTTTACAAGGTTTCTTACAAATTTTGTACATGTTTATTCTTTATATTTCATATATAAAATGTGTGAACAATAAATGTACATAGTAGGTGTTTGTTAATGAATAGTTAGTTATTTTTTCTTTCGTAGCTTAGATTAGATCCTCTTATCGGCCAACGGAGCTGTTAAACCTATCAGGGTGAGTTACTTCAAATGGATTAGGTTATTTAGACAACCTTGGACCAGACTCTCCCTTCCAGTTGATGAGCGTTTACATATTCCCATCAACAAGGTGTCACAAGGATCAGTCATACAATCTGTAAGCACCATGCAATGATTGTTTTAGTGCATGGTGCTTAAGGCTTGCCAGTGGAAAATAATGGTCGTAAAGGACTCCCAGGAGCATACTTTTTTATGTAGATGTATCTTTGCACTGGAAATATCAACGATCTAAAGGGTTTTGAGAATTTAAGGAGCATGTACAATGCTAAAGATGCACATGGATAAATTATAATGAATATGTTGTCAGCATTTAACAATGTGATTTTGAATTTGCTCAATAAATCGACAAGTATAATTTCATAGCTTTAATGTAGGCATATAAATTTTTGCAGTGAGTGAGCTCAAGTGTTGAGTTTTTCCAAGTTAAATTCAAAATAATTAGTGTATGTAGTTTTCCTGGTAAACTGCAATCATATTTCTTTCATCAACATTTCAGGACACACTTATTTGGTTTATCAACGGGAAAGAAAGATAATATTGACTCTGTCTTCTCTTTCCTGATGATAGGCCACATTACCTTCACCCAAAAGATAAGATTGTTTATTTTGGGATGATGGGCCACAAAAGCTTGGCCCGAAATGTTGATGAAGCAAATGGCATTATGGTTTACCCAAAAAATTTCATCCACAATGATTTAAACTACCAAAGTGAGAGATCTGTGTTGGCACAGGGGCAGAACCTGGGTTCAATGCTTCAACAACACACAAAAAAAACCCTAACTACCGACCGTTTCAGCAACACTTGAGAAACAGATGAAGTCTCACCTGAGGTAGAGGCAGGGGGGGTTGAAGGACTCAAGTGTTTACAACCTAGCTGGGACACAGATCTGTGATCACAATAATTAATAGAGCACTTAGCCAATATGGGACACAGATCTGTGATCACAATAATTAATAGAGCACTTAGCCAATAACATGCACCATGTTATGAGTCTTATTCACTTCGCAGATTAACCCTAATTGTAGATCAATGCAGTAGTAAATAGATCTAACACTTCCAAGCACTTAACATAATCCCATATCTAACATTCATTCACATAATAAGTGCTAAGCATTCATAGATATATATGTCATACATCAAGACTAATTCACTAAGAAAATATAAACATAACATCAGGAACACATTGCACAAAGAACATCAGAACAGGATATACATGGTTCACCCCAGTGTGGGGCTATGTCCACCAACTCT
>CBVK0100300068.1:0-13261 GCA_900067695.1 Picea abies
ACCATGGTTCAAAGAGTCCCTTCAATAATTTTTTTAATTGGATGTTATGTTGTTGCAAGAATTTAATGCCATTAGGTTCACCTTAACCTCATCCTTACACCTTATTTATCCTAGTGTGACTATTTTCAATACCCAACATGAAGACAAGAAAGGTGAAGTAACCACTTACATCTCACTTAAATTTGTTTACAAGCCTCATTGACTAGCATCTCGAGTTGTCCAATCGAGTAGTGTGAGTGCCCCTTAATTTAGATGGAAGAATTATTGGCCTTGCCAATTTATTTTCACTAAATGATGTTGACACTAGACTTGGGATATGTGATTGGATTGTTGAATACCTCCCTTATGTAGACTAGCTCCTATGTGGAAATTTCAATAATGTGGAGTCCAATGGTGATAAATTGGGTACATACTATGTCTACATGCCATAAAGGGAACACCCGTCTTGGAATTTCCTTAAGGATAGTATTGACTTATGTGACCTCGACTAATAGTTGAGATATGATCCCCTTGAGTTATGGTTTACATGGTTGAATTTTAGGGCTAGTGATGACTAAGTCATGAAATGGTTGGACAAATCCATACTCTTTGAGTTAAACACTTTCTTTTTTTTCTATGAGGGTGGGTAGTGGGTGAAAGTGTTGGGGGAGGCTTCTCTCTTAGATAATAAGTCTATTACCTTTTCTCTTTCATGGGGTGCAACTTAAACAAGGCTACCTAGGACTCCGTACCTATTCAATGTTTCTCATTTTCAACACCCAACTCATGTTCAGGCCAATCTTTAAATCTACATGTTGTTGCCTCAACCTTGAGGAGAAGGTCATGAGTGGATAGATTAGTGGAATTATGTTATAGGTCAAATAATCACCTTCCTTTATGGATTCAACCAATATAATATAGTTTTCAAGAATTCTTGGGACACAACAACTAAGGAGGAGTTCAAATTGGACTCATGTTGACTCTAGATACTACCATATGAAATAATGTTTTAAGCTTTGGTGGAAAAGATCCACCATTTTTTAAAAGGTGGATGAAGTTTGAAAAATGAGAGGTTCCCAAATTTGGTCATGGTTGCATTGGCTAAAATCCAAGGACTGGCCTACAAAATATTTCTTTAAATGTTGGCAATTAAGGAAGCATTTGAGAAAACCTAGGCAATTAGAATGACTTCTAGTAGGGTTATGAAAATTAAGGATATTGAGAGTAATTTTGTGGTTAATTATTGTATGTCTTCAAGTCCCAGTGTATGATTGATGCATAGAGGCTAGCCATGTAGATATTCATTAAACTTGACTTGATGAAATTCCCTCCTGAACAAATGAAAATCTATGAACAAGAGTTGTCCCTTGCCTAGTTGACGGAATCCCTGATGGTGATGGTCGATGAGAAGACCCCGATATTTGACAATTTTCCATGTGAGTTTTTCAAAACCATCCATGAATATTAGGCCTGAGATTCTTCAAGTCTATAATAATTTTTTTCAAAAAAATCTCTTATGGCCACCATTAACCAAGGATTTATCAAGTTTAACCCCAAGGTAGGGAACCTAGAGTTCATTACTATCTAGCAAGAAATTACCCTGTCCAATGTATCGTATAAGATGTTGTCCAAGGCCCTATCCCTAAGAATCAAGTGTATATTAGATTATTCTTCCAAAGTATACATGTGTTATATAGGGCTAGTTCATCCTAGACAATGTCATTACAGTCTAGAAGGGAACAATGTAATAGGCTCATTATCTTTGGTTGAAAGCATTATTCATCAATTTGAACTTTGAAAATTATTATGACCAAGTGGAATGTCCCTTCATTCTAGCTATGTTATATTCTATTGGGTTCTATGCTATGTTTTTTCAAGTTGCTGAGACCATCTTTGTTGATACCTTATCCCATCTCTCCATCAACATAACCAAATTGGAGGGTGTTAGGTTAGTTCGATCAAATAGCCAAGGCTACCCTTCAGCTTCAACTCTCTACATGGTGGTTGAAAAAACTTTGGGTGTCAAGCTCCTAACCTCCCTAACCCCCTAAGTAGATAGATAAGTTGTTATGTGTTTCTATGTATGGAGGCCATCTCTAGTAAACAAGGCCCATGTAGTAGTGTGAAAGAAATAAATGTAAGAAGGATTACTAGAAGGTTCCTTCTCTAGAATGTTCCTAGGAGGTAGATGGTACCATATAAACAAGTATATGTAATGTAATGAGATGTCTTGTGAAGTTATTTTTAATTGGATCTCTGCTCAACTCAAGGTTCACCCCTGATAGAGGCAAGTGAACATTTCTTCTATCAATAAAGTATAACATTTGTGGAATTCTCTTTCTTTATTTGGTTATTGCGGTTGTAATCTATCATTTCTGCTCTTATTTTTATTCTGCATCTTTCAATTTACTAATAAAGAACACCACAAGTGGTATTAGAGAACTTTCTTGAGAACATATTTTAAAGCAATTTTTTTCGGCTAGAGATGTGTTCCAATGTTTATAAATAACTGAGTGATTTGTCATTCGGAGGGTAAAATTGTGGTAGGGGAAGCATACACGCAAGAAATACAATAGGTTTCACCTAGTTGGGAACCCTTGTAACCCCTGTTGGTACCCCTTCAAGTAGTACCACATCAAACAACACTTATATATAGAATTTCACTTTCATGTACCCTAGGGTATATCAAAAGTCCCTTGGGGTTGATCAATCTCCTTGTTGCTATATTTGAATCAAGAAAAAAACTTGGGTTGATTACTCTCTAGTTCTTGGGTAATCAGGTAGTAGGGCTAAGGGTATGATTGTGCCTCCTTGGTTAGAATCCTAAGAAATTGGGTTGAGCACTATTATTGTACCCCAAACATATATCAGAGAGATATAGCACCTAGACCTCCGTTATCATCAAGACCCTGCAAATTATTCTCCTTGTTGGAAATCCACCAAACTTGTACAAAAAAAGGGTTGTCTTGAGAATTCATGCATTTAGTCACTAAAAACCCTAATTCCTGCTACTAGTCCATGAAATTCCTACATAAACTATAGTATTGATAATTTGAGCATTCTATTAGTGCAATATTATTTAGGTGGGAGTATAACTCTAGAAGAGTAAAAAAAAATAGTTCTAAGTCCTGACCATACCCTTATTTGGGACCTATCTCAACCAAATCTTTGTGTCACATTGATTGTCATTGTACCACTCTCTAGTAAGCCTTGTTTGGTGGAATTTATTTCCCCATTGCCAGAAAATTATCTCAACAAACATAGAAAGAAGCACTAATCACATTGGTACCACTCCCCAATAACATTTTTCTTGTGGACCCCCATTCCTATGGCTACTTGTAATATCTCCAAGAGTACTTGGATGTGATATTATGTTTTATGGTGTGTTGTGGTTGTATGTTTTTACCAAATAATTTGCATACAATGTTTTTTGCTTATTGATAAATTTTTACAAACAATTTGCATGTTTTATAATAATGGGAATTTTGTTAAACATATCACATGCATCCACAATATTCATGAAATAGAAGGGACAATGTAGGCAGTTTTATTATAAAGGGAAAAACCCAATAGCAATACAAATTCTAGTGGCTACTATGCAGTTGTAATAAATCAACTAAACACACAAGAAACAATCCAAAACCTTGAGCAATGTCTTTGTCACTTCAATAAATGCTACCAATATTCTCCACACTCCTCCAAACCCTTCACTGCCCTCTCCTACTGCTATACTATTCCTAGGGAGAAGCTCCAAGAGCCCACAACCTCTCCCTGATCTTCTCGACTTGCAAAATACTCCCGTCGCCTCCTCTATACCTTTATATTCAACACAAAAAGGGATATATTTTCATTGCCCCAAGCTCTCGTGACACATTACCAAGGGCTCAAAACCCCTTCTCTTTTCTTTTGCAACCCCTTCTCTTTCCCTTCACAACCTATACACTACTCCACAACCATTACTCATCTCCTTGGATTTGTTGAAGAAGGGAATCAACCCGACATGGACCCCCACAACCTCTCTTTTTCACTCAACTCTACAAGAAGGGAGATGATCGAGCATTCTAGAAACCCAACGCCCCCATCTATTGTTGTGAACCTCCAATCGAGTCCATTATCTCCTCAAATGTTTGTGGCTATGCAAACAAGGGAAATAGACCCTTTATGGAAACCCATGATTCTCTCGATCATCTCAAAGCTTCATGATCTGCCTAGTGAGTCTCACAACCTCCTTAACCCTCTCGACCTGCAAAGTAAATGAATATTATCCTCAATGTAGGCTTACAAATTTATCCAAGTAGTTTTCTACACTCCATTGAATACAAACAATAATATGAAGTCTCGATGATAGCCTCAAATGGGTTCTCCCCTTCATTTATCTAGGGTGGATATTGCACCACCAAAACCAAACCAATAGTGGAAGGATTTTTCCAAAAACTCCAACAAAAACCTCAGCTCTAAGAGCACTTCAAATAAGAGATCAATTCATAATGAGGAAGGTGAAGTGCTACCCTTCCTTTATACTTATGTGAACCCCTTCTATATATTTCCTCTCTTTGACTAAATCCACATGAATATTAAATCACTTTGTAACCCTTTTTAAACACCTTTTTATGCCGGAAAGTGATTACTTGGCTTCTGAGACATTCCCGGATGCTAAAAGTCCCTTTCTCATCATCCCAAACTTTATATATTTTCATCCTGGTTCAAACGAGCTATTACATGAAGGTATCCCCTCAGAAAATATGATTTGAATAAATCTTCTGTGTATTTAACTAAAGTATGCTAAATAATAACCAAAAAGTGTGGAAATCATTGGAATTCCACAGACCCAAGAGTGAACTGTGCATAAATGACCCTGATGATGGAAAATGGTGAATGGACTAGGATGTGCCCCATATAACTCCACCAAATTTCCCAAACTCATTGTTATCCTCATTTTACTCCTCCAGTTAGGCTGGCATAAACTCATAAGGTCACCTCTAACTGTAGAACAAGGGAATCCAAAAACGAGGACATTACAGTCCTCCCTTCCCAAAGATTACTTGTCCTCAAGCAATTCCATCACAAGCCGACGCTCCATCGATTGAGCTAGGATGAAACTAGTAAATTACCAGGGTCCCAAACCACCCTGGAAGATGTGAAGCATCCTCTGTTCAATGCATAATCCAACAAGGTACGGATATTAGAGGCCTCTTAAAAATTGTCGCTAAGTAGAGAAACTCAGTACCACCACAACTTGACCAACCCCTCAAAGAACTGGTCTACTAGGGAACCAATATCATGGAATAAAAAATTGCCTCTCACCTATATGTCAACTTCTAAGCTATCTAATACTGAAATCCCAAAATCCAAAGATAATCTAAGAAAGGGACCACCATGTTGTTGCTGTGCCACCCTGATCATAACCGTCTGATCGTTGTGCCTAGTGTGCATCCTCCTCTCCTGGAAATCCAAGTAAAAATACCTGTAGGGGATGAACCTACTACCAGGGATAGTAGCATGCATAGAAATACATGTGAAGTCACGACCTACAAATCTACTTCCATGCTCGATCTCGAATATCAGAAAAGGAAGTTTGTCCTGATCACTGTAATGACTTTCAACTGCTCATGGAATCTAAACATTTCTCCAATGGAAAGCTCTGTCACCTGTGCTTTCCCATACTCCAAAGAAATGACCAAAAAGTGTATGAACTCTGATGACTGGTCAATTGTTTCAAACATACTATCTTCTCCCTGCACCCTTGGTAAACTTGTGATTGAATCGATCAACATGCTCTCCCACTCTCGCTTAGAAATGGGAAAAGGTTGCATCAACCTTGCTAGATGAGTGTTCCATGACCTGTACTACTGATGAGTCATACACTCCTCCACAACGTGCCTCCATGTGAACCCTTCTCAGACCTTCCTGTAATTGATAAAGTCACCAGGGTCCCAAATTGGCCTGTATGATGTGAATCACCTTCTATTCATAACACCAATATGCAAGGTGCTAACAAAAGAATCTATCTGACTACCCCTGATAAGCCAAGAAATCATTTGCTACATAAACTCAATAAACTCCCTAGAAAAACACTCCTCCAAGAAACCAATCCTAAGCATCCCAAGAGTAAACTCCGGAAGGAGAAAAATAGGCATCTCATATGTACCAGATGTTGAGTTTTCAATCACTATAGTCCCATGGTCTCAAGCTAATCTTCGAGAGGAACCATCATGCTGGAACTGCACCCACCTGATCATCACCATATGATTATCATACTTAGATTTTTTTCTCCTCTCATGAACCCCCAAGATAAAATCCCTAAAAGGACTAAACTCACTACCCTAGATCATGTTTGCCAAATATCTTAATGAAGTGAAAGTATGCTAACCTGAAGATCGACTCGATCTTGGGTATCATGAGTGAAAATATATCTCGCCAAAGCTCAACAAATCCTCTCACAACATCCCCACAATGACATACTCCAATCATTGACATGATCCTATCGATCATCCTCATCATATGAAGTAGTATATCACTCCAACGAATTCTAGGATCCCAACTAATTGGAAGTCTGTCACTCCCAATGCCTACTGAAATCTTTATGAATCGATCCAACATAGTCTGGATCTCCTCCTGTGCACTCTTTGCACTGGTCACAATGCCCCCTGTCTCATCCAACTAACTCCAGTGATCCTCTCATGTCCTAATGTATACTCTAAGGGAATCAAATAACAACACTAGATGCCACTGCCACTTCCCGCAAGACTGGAAAGCAACTAGTGCATTGGCCAACTCCGAAGGCATGACCAAGAGATCATAATGAATTATGGAAGTAGACACATGCCTATCCTACTCCATAATCCCATATGAAGGTATATCCTCTAGGGATATGATTCCCCCTGAGTCTCGGCCATCCACTCACTGATCCTGGGAAACCTCAGCTCAATGGTATGCTTGAGGACTATGTTAGGAGGTCTCCCTAGTGGAAACACCCCACAACTCCATTGTACATTGTCACGTGCCAAGGAATACCCCAACACTTTGTTGGCTATCATTGAATCATATTGTATCATCATATATCATATAGATGCTACTTTATCCATCACACTATTGATGTCGCCTGAACCTATATCCCAGAGCGTACCCAAGTCTGTCATATACATGTCCACCCAGTCCATGGATGCATATATTTCCTTGTGATTTGGTCCACAAGGGATGTGGTCAACTATCTCCTCTCTAGCTAAGCCTTGATCCTTTAGTGGGATATCCAACATAAGTGAATCATGATCCCCACAATGCAAAACATGCACATGGTCAAAACCCTCTATGTCAAACCTCTTCTCAAGCACTTGTAATTTTGAATGCCAATCATGAGAGATCATCACAAGAGGCTCCTCCCTTGAATCATGAGTTCCACTCATGCCCTCATGTGTCACGGTTGTCAATGAAGAAGAGCATGCCCAACTCATATGGTAACAAAGCTCCTTAAACCCCCTTTCCTTGTCTTTAATGAACTTAACAAAGCTCCTTAAACCCCCTTTCCTTGTCTTTAATGAACTTAAGAGCAAGGTCCTTATCCATGAACAACTGCAGGTAATCAGATTTCATCTGTTCTTGTGCTTCCTTCATGCTTCACAATTGGGTACTAGTGACTCCATCTGCCACTCCCCTTTGTCTCTCCTCCAACTATGTTTGCCACATAAGTTCTTCAATAAAATTGTGGGCATCATATTCCCTCATCAACACCTATACAATTTCCTCCTCTTTGAACAATCGCCGGTTCTCCAAAATTGCAATACTAAGGGTCTTTGTTCAATTTCATCATCATGTTGAGGTACAATCACGTCCTCATCATCATCAACATCATCCATGAAATAGGGTATTGAATCCTCATCATGCATAGGTGCTATTAGGATTGAACTACCCTCATTATAAACATCACACTCAACAAAAGATGTTGGATCCTCAACATTGGTTGATTGGAACATTTCCTCATAGTAAAGATGTTGGATCCTCAACATTGGTTGATTGGAACATTTCCTCATAGTCATCATAAGATGTTTCATCCTCATCTTTTGTTGATTCATCAGAGGTATACCCATCCGACACACTAGTTTCATTAGCCTCATTGGTTAGCTTTGATGATGTACCATAGGTTGTTGTTTAGTCTTCCTCTATGCATACATCCTCCTCATGGCTAGATGCATATTCCTCCACCTTCTCACCTCTCATCAATTTCTACCCTATGTCTTTAAAGGAATCCTATAATAGATAACCAGGTATGCAATTGTATAATAATGTATAAAATATAAATAATTGATAAATGAGACATGACCTTTCATTATTAATAATTATTATTTATTAACTATTATTATGTTATGAATATCTATTTATGTATATTTATGTTCATAACAAATCCTCGTTCACATTCTTGGGCCAACATTCGTACTCGAGGGTGAAATAGCCTTTAAAAGGAAAAGCTACACAGATCTCCTCACCCATTACTAAATACTCCTGGTAGTGGTAAGTCATATTTTTAATTGTTGCTAGCCTCCTCAATATTTCAGTCACAGGCTCTAGATCTTTCTCCATCTCACTTAACCACATTAGTGCAAACCCTGCTATCATCCTTTCTTACACCTGTATGTACACAATATGATTTCCTTCCCATTGTTTCCCCTCAGTCTGCAAATATATCCAACTTTGATACCACTGTAATATCCCTAAGAGTACTTGGTTGTGATATTATGTTTTATGGTGTGTTTTAGTTGTATGTTTTTACCAAATACTCTGCATACAATATTTTCTACTAATTGGTAACTTTTTAAAAACAATTTTCATTTGTTATAACAATGGGAATTTTGTTAAACATATCACATGCATCCAGAATATTCATGAAATATAAGGGATAATGTAGACACTTTTATTATGGATGGAAAAACCTAATAACAATACAAAGTCTAGTGGCTGCTATGTAGTTGTAACAAATCAGCTAAACACACAAGAAACAATCCAAAATCTAGAACAATTCTTTTGTCACTTCAATAAATGCTACCAATTTGATCCACACTCCTCCAAACCCTTCGCTACCCTCTCCTACTGTTGTAATATTCCCACAACACAACTCCAAGAGTCCATGACCTCTCCCTGATCTTCTCGACCTGCAAAATTCTTTTGCGGCCTCCTCTATACCTCATTGTTCAGCATAGAAAGGGATAGATTGTCCCCCCAAGCTCCTATGGCACATTACCATGGGATCGCGACCCCTTCCTTTTACCTTCACGTCCTGTACTGTACTTTGTGACCCTTCCTTGGATCCCTAGATCTGTTGAAGAGTGGAATCAGCCAAAAAGGGACCCCCACGACCTCTCTTTATCACTCAGCTCTGGAAGAAGGGAGATGATAGAGTATTCTAGAAACCCCATTCCCCCCTCTAATGCTACGAACCTCCAATCGAGTCCACAATATCCTCGAATTCCCGAGGTTCTGCAAAGAAAATTGTCCCTCTATGGAAACCTGTGATTCTCTCGGTCATCTCAAAGCATCATGACATGCCCAGCCAGTCTCATGACCTCCTCAACCCTCTCGAACTATAACGTAGATGAATCTTCTCCTCAATGTAGACTTATGAATTTGTCCAAGCAATTCTCTATACTCCAATGAAGACAAAAAATAAGTTGAAATCCCGATGAGAACCCTGGATGGATTCTCCCCTTCCTTTAGCTAGGGTGGATACTGCACCACCAAGACAAAACCAATCGTGGAAGGGTGTTTCCCAAAATCCCAACGAAAACCTCGTCTCTAAGAGAAGTTCAAATAAGAGATCAATTCATAATGAGGAAGGTGAAGTGTTTCCCTTCCTTTATACTTCTGCGAATCCCTTCTAGATATTTCCTCTCTTTGACCAAATCCATATGAACATTAAAATCACTTTATAACCATTTTTAAACCCCTTTTTCATGTCAAAAAGTGATTAGTTGGCTTCTGAGACATTCCCGGATGCCGAAAGTCCCTTTCTCATCATCCCAACTTGCAGATATTTTCATCATTGGTTCCAACGAGCTATTACACAAAGGTATCCCCTCAAATAATATGATCCAAATAGTACCTTATGTGTATTTAATTAAAGTATGATTAATAATAACACAAAATTGCATAAATCATCATAATGCCACAGAACCAAGAGAAAACTATGTGGAAAGGATCCTGATGATGGAAAATGGTGAATGGACTACGTAGGCCCCATATAACTCCGCCAAATTTCCCGAACTCACTGTTATCCTCATTTTACTCCTATGGTCAGGCTTACATAAACTCGTAAGGTCACCTCTGACTGAAAAATAGGGGAATCCAAAAATGGGGACATTACACTACCAAAAACAACAAGCTCAAGAATCAAGTCTCCAACTTGGAAAATTTGTGTGACGAGTTGCATCACAAAACAAATCACACCCACTCCTCGATCGAGGAAAATTTTTCTTGTGTCTATGTACAATCAATTCAAGGGTTATTAGTACCAAGAACAACCGTCCAAACCAGAGGGAATTGAATCATCTAATCCCTCATGGCCTAAATCTCACCCATTTGTTTGTAACCCTATGAATCAGACATGGCATCAAATTCCTAAATTGTATAAACAAATTTGATGGCTCCAACACCACAAGTTGGGTCACTCAGATGGAACAATTTTTTTCCCTACACGACATCACCGATGACTTAATGAAACTTTGTGTGGGTGTCTCATATTTAGATAATGAACATTATCAATGGTGTAAATGGAATAATAACTCCCACATGAGTTATATTGCTTGGACACAAATTTTCTTGAGCCTCTGAATTTTTTGAACAAAACACTCATTATTTGGGCTACCTAACCAAGATGAAGCAATTGGGTACAACCAAATATTTCATCTCTAATTTTGAGAAACTCACCTTCTACACCCAACGAATTTTAGATACCTTCTTTAGGGAATGCTTTATCAGTGGTTTGAAGGAAGATATCCATGCCCAAGTATTAATGCCTCGCCCTACTACTTGGTTGAAAGTCTCTTAAAGAGCCAAGGAATACCAAAAAGGTGGTGAATTCCTAAATAAGAAAACCATCATTTATTCTTGGTCCTTGTCCCACCAATCCCTTTCCTTCCTCTCCTCTTCTCAATATCCACAAGTTAACCTATGCTGAAATGGAAAAGTGCCAACTTAAAGGTCTCTACTACAATTGTGATGAGAAATATTTTCCGAGGCATAAATGTAAGAAGAAAAAACTCTTTATGGCCATTTTAGAGGACATTTTGGAGAATAAAGTTAAAGCTATACCTCAGGAACCTTTTCCTATGCTAATTGGAGACATTCATACCTCTACTCAGCTAGATGTGGAACCCCAAATATCCATGCATTCCTTGACATGTATTTCATCTCCCCAAACCCTTAAATCGATTGGCTATATCAAACATTGTAAAGACATTATCTTTATTGATAGTGGTAGCACCCATAACTTTATTCATCGATGGGTAGGCCAAGAAACACACTGCTATATCCATGTTGTGAAAAAAATCTAGATCATGATTTCTAATGGAGGATGCATGAAATGCAAGGGTCATTGTGAAAATGTATGGCTTCAAATGGGTGATTATTCCTCGAAAACCCACATGTTTGATATTGAAATGGGTGGTGGTGATGTTTTTTTTGGTGCTAAATGGTTAATTAGAAGATTAGGTCCCATGACCATGGATTTCTATGAGTTATACATAAGTTTCTAGTAGGAGGGGCATCACTATACTTTCTAAGGAATCACAATGGTTCTCCAGAGATAATCAACTCACATTGCACGTAAAAACTTCTTAAAAAATGGAATTCAAATATTTTTCCCCAATTCCATGCCATTCAATCCTTTGAGACACCTTCTCAACCAATCCATATTGACATGTAGTTAGGCTTGGACAAATACCAATCAATATTTGAAACCCCCCAATACCTCCCACCCTCTCGAGTTGTGCATGATCATTCTATTCTTCTCATACTAGGTAGCCTCCCACCCACCGTCCACCCTTATTGCCACCCATTTTCTTAAAAAAAAAAGAAAAAAATATAGTTAAGGAGCTACTAATTTTTGGTGTCATATTCCCTAACATCAATCCTTATTCATCACCAATTGTCATGGTCCTAAAAAAATAAGTAACTTGGCACACATGTCCTGAATTTTGAGCTCTCAATAAAATAACCATCAAGGATAATTTCCCCATTGCTGTCATTGATGATATCTTGGATGTGCTCAAAGGTGCTCAATTCTTCACCAAACTTGATTTCCATTCCATGTATCACCAAATTCGCATGAAGGAGGCCGATATTCCCAAAACTATTTTTTGCACTTGTGAAGGCCATTATGAATTCATGGTGATTCCCTTTGGCCTTTGCAATGCACCTTCCACCTTCCAAAGTCTCATGAATCACATATTTCAACCATTTCTTCGTTATTTTGTCCTCATCTTTATTGATCACATCCTGATCTACAATAAAACTTTACATGTCCATGTCACCCATGTGGATCAAGTCTTACAATTTCTTTCTAATCATCAACTCTTTCTCAAGAGGTCCAAATGTGATTTTGGTGTCTCTAAAGTAGAATTTTTGGGTCATATATTGTTAGTAATGATGGTGTAAAGGTGGACTCAAAGAAAATTGAAGTAATGAAGGATTGGTCACATGCCAAAAATCTTAAAATTTTACAAGGTTTTCTTGGTCTCACCAGTTAGTATAGAAAGTTTGTCAAGAACTATGGTAAGATTGTAGCTCCTATCACCACCCTACTTTAAAAAATTTCTATAGTTGGAATGAAGCCGTAGATTACCCTACTCCTATATGTAGCTAATCAATAAAGTGTTCCCACACCTGGAATTGAGAATTCACCTAGGTCTCTTGCGGTAAGGGCCCAACATGTGTGTCAACGCTTGAAGCCCCACTAGGATTTGAAGAATGCTATGTGTACAACCCCAATAATTTCTCTACAATAATTCACTAATACTTTTGTTTTGGAATTTGATGCCTCCAGTAAAGGCATCAGATAAGTCCTCATGCAATATGGAAGACCATTGGCCTTTACCAAAAAACAATTATGTGAGTGGCACTTCAAAAAATCCACTTATGAAAAAGAAATCAAGGATATCTTGCATGATATGATGGTGTTGATGACCAAATATGACCATATTCAACATTGGGAATATCACCAGGTTAGGGTCCCAATTAGACCCTTTTCCATTGAAATGGTGATTCTGATTGGTTCTATGGGTCTCCAGTTACCCGT
>CBVK0100300069.1:0-13260 GCA_900067695.1 Picea abies
CAGGTGGATCTAGAGAGATCGATTTGTGTCCGCACTTACGGATTTATCTTGAAACAAAATTGGCGACTCCACTGGGGAACTATCCCTTTTTCTTTATGGTTTTCGAATTTTCTGTGGCCATTTTCTCTGTTTGCCTTTTTCTCCTGTTTTGTCAGTGTCTGAGTCCTCAGGACATCCTGAGAGACCTTCCGGGTGCATAAGCCAGCTTGATTTTTGCTTGCCTTTTCAAATTTTTCATTAGTTTCAGGGATTCTCGCACTGTGTCCATTTGCAACCTGTGAGAACCCAGGGTGTTCGCACTCTGCATATATACTCCAGTGCGAAATGTTCGCATTTTGCATCAAAGTAGCCTGCGAGAACAATATATTGTCGCGCTGTGTTACACACTGGCCTGTGAACATATTTTTTGAAATTTTTGAATTCAAGTTCTGACTTTTTCAATTGCTCAGTAAGGTTGAATTACACCCTTTTGGCTCAGTACATCATTGACTTACCTATCTTTAGCTTTGTTTGCTTGCTTGAGCTGATCTAGGTTTTCTAGGTCTTTTATTGCCTTTGTAACTTGACTTTCTTTTCTTAGCTCTTGTTGGCATTTTCTTTCCTCCTGACTTCTGAAGTTGAGGGTGTCTGACTGGCTAAGAACCAGGGATTGGTTGAGAGTCGAGTGTTGGTTGTTTCTCATTTGCTTGTTGGTTCAAAAGGACCTTTTGCATTTGCAGTGAGGAACTTCTTTGGTTTGCTTTTGTTTTTACTTTCGTTGAAAGTTTTAGTTGAGTTATCTTTGTTTGATTATTGATGGTTTGATTTTCTTTTCTCATTAATCAGAGTTCTTCTTGGAAAGTGAACCGTTTAGTTTTCTTTCAAGATTTTTGTTCTTTGCTTTGTCAAAAACATTGAAAATCAAAATTTTAGAGTATTGAAGTTTTGAAAAAGATATATAGAGAAATTGTTCAGTGATACATGATTGTTTGCATTCACATCTAAACGGAAATTGAGCATTGCATTTGCATTGTAATATTGAGATTGATTCGGAAATTGTTCTCTCTCTCCCATAACTAGGATTCATGGAATGAAATGAGTGATTTTTCATCATATCCTTGCATTATTTGGGTCAGAGTCACACATCATGAGTTTCACTTCCGTTGCCTTTGAGTTGGTTTCGGGCTTGATACCCTGCCCTTGCGTGTGGATCGGACTGACGACCGTTCCCCCAGGATGTACTGTTGTTTGTGGTGACCTTAGTTGCTTATCTCTCTAGGTTCTTACCCAAGGTGATTGTGGAGGGGAAAGTCTCCACGGTACCTGGAATCGACGTTGATCAAACTCACTCGGGCTCCTTGGAAGGTAAATCCACAATTACTGCGTGGAAGCCTTGGAGGGTAAATCCACAATTACTGCGTGGAAGCTTTCACCAGGGTGTAAGTCCGTTAAGCAGGTCGTCAACGTAACTTTTCCACCCTAGCCCCGCCCCTTCTCATCTCGTTGTTGCGACGTTGGATTTCATCACCAACTAGTGGCTTCAGTATTAGAAGGTATTGTTTGCTTGGTGATTGCTTCTAGATTTTGTTTACTAGTGTATGCTGTTGTTTTCTCGTAGTTGACCATAGGATTTTCATTGGGGAGTTTGTTACTTGTTTACAATTGCTCCCCCGCGACGTTCACGTAGGATGCAAGGTTTGTCCCCGAAGCATCCGGAAGCTTCACAACCTTTGCACACAACAACACCCGAGGGTACCCCTGAGGACTCTCCTCGTCCGGGTGAAATTCCTCTTGTTCCTTTAACACATGTGGACATCAGTGATGTCCCAGAAGTTTTTACACCACCTCCACAAGTAGAACCTACTGATCCTCTTGCCGAGTTTCGAATTACCAATACTGTAGAGGACTATTGCATTCGTCGTGGTGAACGACCTGGTGGACGATTAAATCTTTTTGAAGAAACCAGTGTTACATCCTCTGAATCAACTGCTGGGCCTTCTCACAGTGTAGTAGAACAAAATCCTTTTTGGTCAGGTGATTTCTGAAGAGTCCTTTTTGGGTCATCCCCTATCTATGAAATCAACCCTCCTGTGTCTCCTGAACTAGAGACTACACCAGAGACTACCACTTATCGTTTTGTTCTCCCTCCCGAGATGGCCCATATCGAAAATACTATGAGTGTTCAAACCGAGATTCCTGCAACTACTCTTGCACCTATTAATACTCAGTGAACACCTGAGAACAACCCGAGTTTACCCCCTGGTTACCATGCGTTGAATCCCTCGTTGAATGTTTCCTATCCAACACCTCCACAAACCCCAGCCGGTTCTCCAACTGGTCCTCAGTTTCCTGGGCATCCTATTCCCAGTTTCATCCCGACACTCCCTCAGTTTTCCACTGGCACTACTAATCCTAGTGGCACTATACTGACTGTTGCACCAAATGTACAAATTCCTGTTGGTGGACAGAGTGGCACAGTTCCGTTTCCTTTTCCTTTTCCCGGACAACACACAGTGACTACAGAACCCACGGTTGGTACACAACTTCTGGGTGGAACTGTTCCTTTGATAGGGGGACCAATGTCTCCTTTTGGACAAAACATACCTCCTGCATTGGCCCAGTATTGGAATCATCTTGTGCAGAATTTTCCTCAAAATACTGGGGGGCAGCAAGCAGTCCCTACTGTAGGCCAACCGTATCCAGGTGTGACTAATCCTATTTGGGGTTCGAGTCAGACTTCTCAACCCCGGGTCCCTACTCAGACTCAAGGTCAAAATCCTTGGGGTTACTATCCTATCCAGCCACCCCAAAGCCAGCCAGGATCTTCCCTCTGGGGGAAAACTGCCTACGGTCCCAATGGTTTACCGACGGAGCTTCCACCCCAAAGTCACCAGTGTCCACAAATGAATCGGCAATTGCCTTTTCTTGCTACTTTGGATTTGCCAGATTTGTCTAGGATTCTTAATGATCCTATTCGTCACTCTCTCCAATGGCCTGCTATTCCTGCAAAGCTTCCATACGATATTCCAAAATTCGATTGGAAAGGTGGGAGAGGACCCAAATAATCATGTCATGACTTTCCATTTGTGGTGTTCGTCTAACTCATTGATGGACGACTCCATTCGCCTGCGTCTTTTTCAACGCACTCTTACAGGTGCTGCTGCGAAGTGGTACATTGAATTACCATGAGGTTTCTTTTTGGATTTCAACACCCTTTCCATGGCCTTTCTTACACATTACCAGTTACCGATACGTTATGATACCGGGACTGAGATTTTAACCTCCTTTAAACAAAGTTCGAGCACTCATATATCTGATCATATTCATGAGTGGCGGAGGAGGCGACATCTCATAAAAAATGAGCTTCTTGATCAGTTACTGGCTGAATGGTTTACAAAATATTTTGTAAACAAAATTGGAAAAGACATTGCTATGGGCGGTGTTGTTACTGAAGAGCATGCTATAAGTCGTGCTCAATATCTAGATCTCATTTATTCGCAAACGGGAACTTTGTATGATTTATTACCTGATTTACCTCGCCCTGGAACTTCCAGCACTTCTACTGCTCCGGCTGCCTCGCATGCAGCTGATGGTGTGATTGGTTCCACTCATAGCCACTCACATTCTGTTTCAACCACAACCCCAAAATCCAATTCTTCTAATGTCCAAAATGCTCCGTCTCCTGCTCCTCCCGCCGGTAAAACCTCTGAAGTGAATGCAGTTCAATCTACGTCTACCAGTAAGAACAAATCCAAGAAAGGGAGAGGCAAGAATAAGGAGAGTAAAAACAACAATCCGAATGAGAAAACCAAATCCCCCCTTGTTGAAGAACGGGATAAGCGCAAACCACGCTACCCTTGCCTTATTTGTGGTGACGATCACTACACAAAGGATTGTCTGAGACGTGCCAAAGTTAACAAGTTCCTTCAAGGAACGCCCAAACCTTCTACGCCGACGGTCTTGTCTCAACCCTTCCCGTCTCAACAACAGGCTTCGTTGGTCATTCATGACCAACCATCTCCTTCTACATCGTCATATGTTTTGATGTGCACTGGTGATTCGAAAAAAGACAATGTTGCACTTACCACTAGAGCTAAAGACTATACCCCTTCTAAGGAGAAGGTTGTCGATACACCTCCTAATCTGGTCCAACTTTCTCCACCGAACCCACCTACGACCGGTCCTCTTCATCTTGAACGACCGAACCTTGATACAGTTATACGACCACCCTCGAAAGGTGTCATTAAGAAGTCGACATTCAATCTGCATGCTCGGGCTGCCCATAACTATAACATAGTCGAAGATTTGGCCCAAGCACCTTCTGCGATGTCTGCCCTGGAAGTCCTTCAATCTTGTCCTACACAGCGAAGGGCTCTGTTGAAAGCCATAGGTGGAATCGATCCCACAGATACGAATCTGATAGTCTTTAACTTGGATGATCATATTCCAAGGTTACCCCCACAGCTTGCATTTCAAATACAAGTTGTTGTTGCCGACAAGAGCATTTGTCGGACTGTTATTGACGAGGGTGCCTCTACGTGCGTGATGTCTTTTACTTGTTGGAAAGCCATTGGCTCTCCTCCGTTAAACGAATCCAAAAATACTTTGCGAGCCTTCAACGGCTCGGGTTTTAAGCCTTATGGTGTTCTACCATCGTTGCCTGTCACTTTGGAAGGTAAGACCGTCCAAGTGGAAGTGGAAGTTTTTGATACTCCCTTAGATTATAATCTTCTACTTGGTTGTAGCTGGGTTGATTCTATGCGTGCTGTTGTGTCTACCCTTTTCCGTGTCGTACGATTTCCTCACTAGGGAAAAGTTGTTACGGTTGATCAACTTTCCTTTTTCAATGCTAATACTCATGTTGGCAACGTGCCTTTCATAGCTAAAACCCCATCGGGTTATGAGAATGTTGGAGTCGGTCTTTTAAAAGACTCTTCGTTGATGGGGACTTTCCCCATACCACCTCCATCCGATATTCCACACCTGTTTATTGCTTCTATTAATATGATCTCTGCTGTACCTCACGAACTTCCTGGGTCTTTTGACCCTTGGATAGTCCTTGATCTTGGAGATCATGTTCCTTTCGGCGACGTCATGCCGTTAAGTCCGGTTGCGTCCGCTTACCAAGCTATTCAATCGGCAACCCTTACTACTTCTTCTCTTGAAGAGTTGTCTCCTGACCCTTTCCAAGTTGTCTTTCCAACTGACGAGATGATTATGTCCGTCATGGCAGATACCCCTTGGGACGATGGACATCATCATTCCATTTTGTTTTTGGAGCAACACACTCTTGAGAATTACCAACGGATTTCGACTCCGTCGACCGTTGTGGTCATTACGACCGTTCCTGGAGCTACACATGATGTGTTTGCAGAAGGGAACCTTAGCAACATTTTGTCCATGATACCCATAGATATTTCAGCTAAACCTGGGATTGTCGAGAACGTTCATGTTGGAGCTTCGTGTTCTCCTGAGGAAATTGTCACTTATACTTCCCTGTTTAAAGAATTCCGTGATATCTTTGCTTGGAGTTACGAAGAAATGCCGGGTATCGACCCTGCTATTGTCGTGCATGAAATTAAGACATACCCCGGAGCAAAACTAGTCCAGCAGTGCCTTCGCCCTGTCCATCCACGTAAAGCGGCAGCCATTAAACTTGAAGTTGAAAAACTTCTTAAAGCCAGTTTTATTTATCCCGTGGCATTGACAGAGTGGGTTTCAAACCCCGTACCGATTGATAAAAAAGGTGGTAGTATACGCGTTTGTGTTGATTATCGAGATATCAACAAAGCTTGTCCAAAGGACAATTTTCCAACCCCTTTCGTTGACCAAATCGTTGACGACTGTGTCGGCAGCAAAATCTTTTCACTCATGGATGGATTTTTCGGCTATAATCAAATCAATATTGCTCCTGAGGACCAACATAAAACGGCTTTTATTTGTCCTTAGGGTACTTTCGCCTATAGAAAACTTCCTTTCGGTCTAAAGAACGCAGGTGCTACATTCCAACGTGCTATGTCTTATGCATTTCACGATATCAAGCATATCGTTCAACCTTATTTGGACGATTTGCCGGCTCATTCGTTACGTCGATTCGATCACCCTACTCATCTCCGAGCGATTTTCATTCGTTGTCGATTCTATCGCATTCGCTTGAATCCTCATAAATGTGTCTTTTGCGTAGAATCTGGTCGTCTCCTTGGTTTCATTGTTTCACGCCATGGGATCCGAGTAGATCCTATCAAGGTCGAGGCGATTCTTAATCTCCCTCCTCCTTCTTCCTTGCGTCAGCTACAAAGTTTGCAGGGGAAAGCAAACTTTCTTCGTCGCTTCATCCTGAATTACGCTGAGATTACTCAGGGTTTTACACGTCTTCTAAAGAAAGGTTCTGAGTTTGTCTAGGATAAAACTGCTAACGATGCCTTTGAAGCCTTGAAACTGTCCCTCACGAAAGCTCCTCTTCTTTTCCCTCCGGAATTACAGTCGAGATTACTTTCTTTATTTAGCTGCGTCCGAGTATACCATTGGTATGGTCCTCATTCAAGAGGATGATAACCACGATGAACATGTTATCTATTATTTGAGTCGAAGTCTAACTTCCAAGGAAATCAAATACCAACATGTTGAAAAGGTGGCCTTGGCTGCTGTACAAGCAGTTCAACGTTTTCATCATTATATTCTCACCAGGAAAACTACCGTGATTTCACATTGTAACCCCATGCAACATATATTGACACGTCAATTGCTGGGGGGAAAATACTCCAAATGGATTGTTATTCTCCAGGAGTTCGATTTGGAATTTGATCGCGCCACATCGAAGAAATCCCTAGTTTTCGCTGAGTTAATTTGTGATTTCCCCCACACTGCCACGGAAAATGTAGCAGTTGATTCGTTACCTGACGAGTCACTTTTCCTTATCAGTACCGATGATATTTGGTATGGAGATATCATCATATATCTCCAAACTCAAAATTTCCGGCCTGCATTGTCCAGTGCCGAACGACGTCGTGTTCGTTATCAAGCACGTCATTATATTATCCTCAGCGATACTCTTTACCGTCGAGGCATTGACTCTGTCTTTCGGCGGTGTTTGAATTTTGACGAAGCTGAGAAAGCTTTGAATGACTGCCACTTTGGAGCATGTGGTGGTCATATGTCTGGGTATGCTACTGCCCAGAAAATCTTACGTGCAGGATACTTTTGGCCCTCATTGTTTAAAGACTGCATTACTGTTGTTCAAAAGTGTCATGCCTGCCAGACCTATAATCAGAATATTTGGTCGCATCCCGCTCCCCTTCATCCTGTAGTCTCAGTAGGTCCTTTCGCTAAATGGGGCATTGATTTCATGACATGTCACCCTCACTCGGCCGGGGGGCATGGTTACATTATCGTAGCTGTTGATTATTTTACTAAGTGGGACGAGGCAATGCCAACATTCGATAATACTGGCAAGACTGCAACGTTATTTATTTTCAACCATGTCATCACTCGTTTTGGTGTTCCTCGGGCTATCGTCACCGATCACGGTAGTCATTTTAGAAATAATATGATGTCTGAACTCACAGACAAGTTGGGCCTTCGACATGATAGCTCAACACCCTATTATCCACAAGGTAACGGCCATGTCGAAGCCATAAATAAGGTTCTCATCACTATGATTCGACGGATGATAGGAATACATAAAACTAGCTGGAACACAATGCTATTTTCGGCATTATGGGCATATCGGACATCTGTTAAGTCTGCCACGGGATTTACGCCTTTTCGATTAGTTTATGGCATGGAAGCCATTCTACTAATAGAATGTGAAATATCATCTTTGAAGCTAGCTGTAGAGATTTTACCTAATACTTCTGTCGAAGAAGAACGTCTGTTGTATCTGATGCGATTAGACGAGACCCGCCGTGACACTACTTTGGTAATCGAAGCCCAGAAGAAACGTGTTAAGGCACAGTATGACAAGCATGTCAAGCCTCGTGTCTTCTCTGAAGGAGATCTTGTTCTTTTGTATGAACAAGATAAAGGTGTCTTAGGAGCTGGGAAATTTGAACCAATGTGGCGTGGGCCTTACATTGTTAGCAAAGTGTTAGAAAAAGGGGCGTATGAGTTAGTGGATTATGATGGAATATCTTTGAGTGAACTCAGAAATGGGTTGTACTTAAAGAAGTACTATGCATGAGTTATTTATGCATGAAGTACTTGTATTTTATGTATCATACTGAGTGTGTGTGGTATTTTTAATTTTGCGTTTGACGTTATTTGGTCTCTACCCTTACGTGACGTTGTGTTTGATTGCCAGATGTCGAAGTATTCACTACCTTATATTGGCTTCGCCGACGGCGCTAGCCGTAGTACTCGAAACCTAGCTTCCGCTGCCTGGGCAATCTATACCCCAACAAACGAGCTTATATCTTTACGAGGTGTATGTCTTGGTCGAGTGACCAACAACATTGCAGAGTATAGCGCCGTTATTGAGTTATTGGTTGATGCTATCTCTCTTGGGATTCGTCGTTTGGTTGTGCGACTTGACTCGCAGCTAGTGGTGCTACAACTAAGTAATGTCTACTCTATTCGAAGTCCTACATTATTAAGAGTTTATTTGCGAATTTGCCTCTTGGAACGACATTTTGACCATATTGAATATCAACACATTCTGAGAAGTCTTAATACATTAACATATGCTTTAGCTAATTATGTATTGGACAGGCATTTAAATCACTTATAAATCAAACACATTAAAATGTACACAAGTGTAAAGTAAGCCGGTAGAAACCATGTATATATATATAACGATCAAAGTTTGTTTTTTACAAAATGTGTCCGAAGACCAAAATATCAAAAATGGAAGCTCATGGCTTCTACATAAAGATATCATGACATCAATGATGTTCATGATAGCACACTAATGTCCTGGCCACTCTGCGGAGCAAACGACCCATAGAGGCAGAGACTCCCACGGTGTGACGTTGATCGCGTCGTGGAATATCCTCTAGAGACATATTTGGAACATCAGCCATCAAACCCTCTAGGTTCTGCTCCACTGTCAGGTAGTCCTCGGCATACTATGGAATGGCTACTGCTGCCTCTCCTCGACGCTGAATAGGAGAACTACCAGCAGGTCTATATGCCCCGACGTCTGTGTTGTCAATATAAATTTGGTGTTAGTCTTTGGGTACAACTATAAAACAAAAACATTTAAATATGTTAAAAATACAAAAACATTTGAAACAAATTAAAATTGGTGTACTTCTTACCAATATCTCCCCACTGTGCGTCTTCAAGAAGGGCAAGGTCAGGATCGCCACGAAAGTCCAAACCAGCGTACACATAATCCTCTATCATCAGAACCTAGCCTTGAAGCCAGTCGAAGAAGCGATTGTCATACCTGACAATCAGTCCTGCCACATGTCTAGCCATGAGTTGGCACCATCGTAACATTCGTGGATCCCTGGGACCTGGAAAGTGCCAATCAGCTTGAAGCCTATACACTAGAACCCTCTCACAGAAGAAGGACACTAGCAATGATCCATAACCAAACTGCTTTAGATCTCCATGCCTGCATTTGGTCAGTTGTTTCTTGAGATTGCGTAACACTGCATCAACCCAGTTGAAGACCCGGGGCTCAATACACTCGAGGGCATATTGAAAATAGCTCTGCAGAGCCATATGTGGGGTAGAACTTCCTTCCATCCGAGCGATAGTGAAGAGAATGGTACGGAGAGTTATATCAGTCACTCCCCAAATAGCCACTTTTCCTTTTTGTCTTCCAGCCTCTGGCACGCAATACTCTCGGCAATACTCACTCATTTTCAGACCACCCCTGCGGCTACCAGTCAAACTGACGTAGGAACCTCGCCTGGATAGCCCAGTCAAGAAATAGATATCCTCAATGTCGATCGTCAAAGTGTGAGCTCCGACATTAAAAACCTGCTGATCCGGATCCCACATCCGGACCAAGTGTTCTAGCAATCGCACTTGGGCTCTCATGCCTAGTATGCAGAAATACTTCAAGAGACCACAATCTCTTAAAGCGGCAAGAGTCGGAGGGTGATTTTCGGCGGTTGCATTATCATCCTTGTGTTCCCTTTCTCTCCATTTGAGCACCATTGTGATGGTTATAAACCTGCATAGGGAACATAGGAAGATGATTAAAACTCTCATTCATGGAATAAACTCTTTTTATTGGCTAAAAATTTAAAAAAATTTTGGGCTCTGCGCTGTTCGCAGGTGGCTTATAGCACACAGTGCGAACTTCTCGCACTGTAGCTCAAGCCCACCTGCAAGAATGAGGACTTCTCGTAGGCCCCGTATGGGCAGCCTGCGAGAATCCTCCTTCATGCATAGGGTTTCAAAAACTAACTCAAAACTTGAAATTTAACCAATAATATCATGAATTGAAACCATGAAAAGATAGAGATTTGAAAACTTACCAAAACACCGTAGATGGCTCGAAGAATGATGGCCCGAAGCTCCCGAAAATCGACGATGAAAATCGGAGGTAAAATGGAGGTTTTTTGCACACCAATGGTAAATGGGTAAAACAATATGGTAAAATGAATTGTAAATTTGTTTTATTTACTTTTTACCATGTTAAAAGTGGGTTTTTTCATTTTTATTCATTATTTAACCCATTTAATCCTAATTACTAATACGAAAGTGAGTAAAATGACTTGCAGGTACCCAATGCAGATGATTATGGACAAAAACTTTTACGGTGTGGTGTGTTTTTATTTGTTTCCTATGGTTTTGACTTGAAACCTCAAGCGCCTTTTTATCCGTTCTTGCGCTTGCGAAAAACATAAGAACGTGATCGAGCGTTGTTTTATCTCTTTTCCGGGCTCGTTGTGGTTACACGAAAAAGGAACCCCCCTGGAGTTATCTTTAAGCTCTTTTTAGACTCTCGAAATATGAAAAGATTGCCGAGCGATCTTGCTATTTTCACACTCATTAAAGTATTTGAAGTTACGCGTCCTTCGAGAGATAGTTTAACCCTTTTTCAGTCTCGTTGGACTATTGTACGAAAAAGGAACTGAGAGAGTTCTCTTTTGAGTGTTTTTCCTAACTCTATAATCTTGAAAAACCTTCGAGTTTGCTATCTCTGGACTCGTTAAACAAACATTGACAGACCCGTGATGGGACCAAGCCACTCCTTCTTAGGGTTCATTAAAAATACTCCGAGGGACTTGTCCGAAGGATGAGCTTATATCAACAAGCATATGTGATCCTCTTCAAGCTTGCGTAAAAATAAAGAGGTACTTGCCAGAAATGGTGGGGGAAATTTTTTGGAAAGGGATATGTTTCATCTTTGTGTTAGTTGGTAGTAAGTGTCACTCTTGAACATGACATCCTCTATTCATCATTTGAAGTCGGTTTGGGAAATCCATTTGTCTCTCATTCGATTTGATAACAAGGTCTTTCCATGTGTCGTCTTTGAGTCAATGCTGCCAAATCATTGGTCGTGTCATCCATATGTTCAAGAGTTGTCCGTCTGAAACCTCTCTTTGATTCGGCCATCTGCAGTTGTCCTTTCACTCCATGACGGCCTTCCCTGTGTCCAAAGTCCAATTGCCACATACTCTGTTTCATCTTCAAACTATGTTACTCATTTCGTGTCATTGATGGGGGATACATCAAGGCCCTCCTGTGACGAGTCTTGTTCTATCGACTCCAGCACATTATCCAGAATCAAGACTTAGAAATTATTTAGTACCTTGAAGCTTGCATGCCTCAATGGCAAGTTTCTCGCTTTCGACAGTGGGTTTACATCATTGACCCCTGATCAAGAGATTCCATCGAGTTTTCGACATCAACTCATTTATTCACAATTGATGGATTGTACTATAGTACCTTGGGAGTCATTGACATCAATGGTGATTTCCCTCGCGCTTGTTAACGGTATACATCAATGACCGGTAATCAAGTGGTTTCTACCATGTTTGAATTCGACACATGTAATCACATGGTCAGATTCATACTTTTGGGCGATGAGATTGAAGACCCTGGATGTTGTCTTTGTAGTCCAGGTTGCGATGGAGTATGTATATTTTGTGACACATAGATCCACTGTGTATGTTTCGTGGCTATGTCATCTTGATTATTTATCGCACAGATCCACAGTGTATTCAGGTGGCTGTGCTACATTATGATTGCATGGATCCATAGTGTATGATTGGTGGCCATGACCTTTGTTTTTGATGTCATCAGTCTATGATCTGAGTATGGGAATGCCTACCTCAGGAATTGGTATACTTGATATTCTGTTGATTCTTGGATGTTTGCAGGTCTCTGATTAGATGCGCCCTTGGTTCTTGACACACACATGCAGCTTACAAAGTCTATTGACTATCACTGGTTCCACTCTCAGAATTTGGGGGGCATTCTGTTATCCATATTTTTGGTCATCGTGATGATGTCATGGTCATGTTATGATGATAGAAAATCAAGCTCTTCATTAAAGACATTTTCATGAGAAAAGTTACAGTTGTCTTCTTTCAAAAATCACACTTTTGAGGATGTTCGCAGGCTACATATATACTCACCTGCGAGAATTCCTGTTTCTCGCAGGCTACCTTAAGCTGGGGTGTGAACTTCTCGCACTGTACTCATTGCCAGGGTGCGAACATTTTTTAAAGAGGAAAAAGATAAGAATCTCAAACCTTCTAGAAGGGAATCTTCTAGAAGGGTGAGTTGGCTTTCGAATGGTTATTCAGGTGCTAGCATTCCAGATATCTTGGGATCATTCCCTATCCTAGTAACCAATCTATCTTCTCTTATATATTGAGGAGATTGCTCATGGAAAGGGTTAAGTGGAACTAGTTAGAGATTGATTGGATAATTGGTGCAAGATTGTATGGAGGACTGATGCTACAACAGCAAAAGACAACAGCAAGGTCATCATATGTGGTTGATTTTCTTCATGCATGAGCCAGTGTGTGTGTCGGAGCTAGGATCCATCGAAAAGAGACCTACGACATCGAGGCTCAGGTTGTAAGTTTCTCTTTCAATTAATTCAATACAGTAATATGTCCCTTTCCCATAAAGATGATGTCACTTTATTACATAATTCCTTGATCATATGTATAGACTAGTCATTGAATATATTAACTTGCCTTTACTTCGATTGGTTTGTTCTGTTGTGATCTGAACCGGACAAGAGCGTTGGAGAAAATCTTGGAACAACAGAGATTAAGGAGAGCGTTCATAAGTTATGTCCATTATCCTTACATATTAGTTCATTCAATAGGCTAGATCTAGGGGAAGAGTAGTATTCTGTCCTGTTTT
>CBVK0100300070.1:0-13260 GCA_900067695.1 Picea abies
AATAAAATAACATTACTAATATAATATGCCCCAATTAAGGGGTAATGAACAAATATTAGGGCTTAACAACCGATGACATCAATGGACCTCCTTGGACTCTGAATCGAGTCAAGGAGTTAACTATTTATGGTTTGTGTATTTATGTTATTGCATATGTGACATATGACGGATATACTATGATGTTGTTTATGGATCACTGACATGTTTGTTTATGGATGCAGGATGATGATAACTTCTTAATCAGACTCACATTTGTATTAGAGGGGTCACACATGACAACTGGATATATTGAGGGAGAGTTGTAGCAGCAACCCTTCCACAGCCTACTAGCACTCCCATCGTGGCTCAAACTGTAGCTTAACGATTACCTAGTTCGAGAGATACATGATGTTGTGACGACAGACTGTGACAGTCTCTCATGATGATTCTAAGGGGCGTGCATTAGGGCAGGTTCCTTATTCCTTAGTCTCCCACAAGGTCACTTGATGGAGTATTGACTCTAGGGGTTTGACGTCTACCAAAATAAGTCAAAATGCGAGTGGCACCCTTGGAGCATGTAGTGAGTCTTGAAGGGCACGTCACGTAAATGAAACATGAATGTAGGAGAGTGACACCCTTGGAGCACCTAGTGTGTCTTGAAGGGTACATCGTGATTCTTACACCGGTGAGTTAATGAACCTAGTACCTAGAAAACTATTCATCCTTAGGACTTGGTCAACCTTAAAATGAACGTTGCATGAGTACATATTAATAATAATAAAATTTCCCTTAACAACAATTTCTATTGAGCCTAAAGAATTTAAGCCTAGTTCTAAAAAGGTATTGAGAACTAAAATTTAATTAAGAAAGTAATAAAGGGGGGATGAAGAAATGGGGGGTGAAAATTTAAATTAAAAAGATAAATTTTTGAAGTGTTAAATTATTTAAAAAGATTAAAGTTTGGCTAAGTACAAACTTGCTAATTTAAAACTAGGACCAAAAAGGTGAAACTTTAATACAAAAGGAATGTGGAACATAGAAGGAAATCTAGCCTAGAGAACTTTGTAATTGTAAACTCAACTAGGTTTTAAGAAAGGCGTCAGTCATTTAAGAAATGTAAGAGAATAAAGGGACACCTAGGAGCGTTTTTAGGAACGGTTTTAGGTGGGTGAGGGAAATAGGAAAATTAATTAATTAATAAATTGATTTTCTAGTGCAACTAAGGGATCGGGTGACATGTGTATGGGGGACGTTTATCCTAACTAAATTTAATAAAAATAACCTAATGGGTGTTTGGGAAACTAATCACTAAGAAGAAAGCTATAAAAGAGATGGCAGAGGAGAGGTAAGGGGATGACTGGTAGGCGTAAGGTTACGCTGTCGATATTTTTCTTAACTGATTTTACTTGTGGAAGTTGGTATTCCCAAATCAATAGGGATTGGTAGCTCAACCTTACGAGGTGCGCTGGGAGCTAGAATTTTCTCTGGTTTGTGTGCATGGCCCCTTTGTGGCTCGGGGTGATCAGGGGGGAGAAGAGTACCCCTAGTGTTGGCTGGGAGGTACTGGTGATGTCTCAACAATTAACAAGTGGGAGTGAGGAGGATCGTGAACAACCGAAGAACATCAACAAGCCATCAATTGGTTATGGTACGCATTTCTTTTAGTTGCAGTTGTAAATTAGCTAGAAAGTGTACATAGATTTATTTGTTGATGGATTTGTAATGGATGTCTGATATTGTTGGGCATATCCCCTCTCTTGGTTTTTCTATATTTTTTTATATATAGTTACATTACTTTGGCCTTCATCGTTATCCTAGAGATACCTGGCTTTTTGTTGTTTAATTTTCTTCTTTACTCCGCAAAAATTGTGTTGGGTTTCCAGCGATCTCACTGTTCTAGGTGCTATGAAACCACCCCCTTAACACACACCCTTGGAGCATGTTGCCTCTATGATTTACTTGTATTTCTTGCTTTCTTCAGGTGGTGAAACCCCTAAATTTTGAAAAAAAAATCGCCCAGCATCGGAGCATGCTGCCTCTACGATTTTTCTTTGTATTTCTTGCCTTCTTGATGTGGTTAAACCCTGCATTTTTTTTCTTCCATTGTTTTCTCCACAATTTTCCACTCCTTTATCTACATTATTATGCTCTCCTTTCCTGTGTTATTGTGTATTCTTTGGTGTTTCCATTCCCTGTGACTTGAGCAAAGGGTACCCATGTGATTCAAATCTTACTCTGTGTTTATTTGCCCCTTTTTTTTTCATCTCCAACATTCCATCTTGAATCTCACCCAGTGTTGTCCTTGATTCGTACAACGATATTCTCCCTTAATGCTCTGCATTCTAATGTTTCCACACATCATTTCATTTTTAAGACTACCCAATGTTTTCTCATCTTCGTCTCAGCGTTGGCGAGAGAACAAGCCTCTGCTCCTCACTCCTTTACCCAATGAATTTCAGGGCCAATGCCTAGTGAAACTCATGGTCCTTGCTCAGCGAGTGTCTTCTTCTCCTCTACATTATTGGAGTATTTGTTCTCAACTTGTTTTTACTCCACAAACCCTACGAAATTACTTCGTTAGTCACCTGCATTGAGAAAAGTCAGCCAGAGATGATCTATCTACTTCTGAGCGTATTAAATTTCGCCCAGCAAATTCAGGCCTCACCTACCAGCATGCTAACCTCCTAAAATCTCAGAAAGGGACCCTCTGGCTGACTACCTTATTAAAATGATTCTCCCTATGCATCCCAACGAGGATGCACATTTTTGCACAAGCGAAATGTCCGACCCTAGCTAAGCGAATTTCCCTTTTTCACCTTAGCAAATCACCCAGAAATACCTATGATTTTTGTTGGTTATACCTCAACATTTTCCCCAATGAATCACCTTAGTGAACGCTAAGTGGGGGAGGGGGACGCACTTCCATCTACACAAAATACGTAGATCTAGTAAATTTCCCTCCTTCAGTTGACGATTTCAGAAATAGGGATTTTTTTTATTTGCTAAATTGTAATCTGGGTTATGTATTGTGGTCCCATATAAAAATGATTGTAGCACCGATCAATATTTTATTGCAATTCAATCCAATTTGCAGCTTCAAAAATGAGAGATTCCAACCCTAAATGTCATCTAACTTCATGTCATTGGAGTTAGGGAGTTATTGTAGATTGTGCCCCCTTTGTGTATTTGATTTATTCTTTTTACAATGAAAATTTAAAGAAAAAATTTATTAATACATGAAGGAGAAATTTAACAATGGTACTTAAATAAGTAATGTTGGGAGAAGTGATGTAAGGCTATGGTGTGGTTAGATGCATGCTACTTAATCTAGTTATATCGCCCTTAAGATAAGTCTGGTGAAATTACTTAAGATGACTTGAAGATAAACTCGCTGATACCATGGTGCCTTGAAAGAATGGGGGGGAAATGATTGATTTTGGGTAATTAATCTACTCATGTGCCTTAATAAAGTTGACAGATGAGTGTTTGAATTTATTCTCTTTCTTGTGCTCTTCTCTTGCACCCATAAATTAATAGTTTAGATCATTTTTTGTGCCTCAACTTAGTTGATAACCATAATTGTGCCAGGGATAATGATTGACTTAAATGGTAATGTGATCCACCTACCTAGCGCCATTAGGTACCCTTGTTTCTTGATTGTTAGTAGTTAGTTGCATGGCTCAATTAGCCTTGATGAAGCATAAAGGTTTATGCTTTGGAAACACTTGTGCACTTGTAACAATGGTGCTATGTGATTCCCTAAAGTTCTTAGATTTATTTGCGCACATGGTAATGGTGTTGGTTTATGTTAATTTAGTATTTAGATCATGCGCACACCTCAGAATAATCTTTCTTATGGTTGACTTTAGTATAGGATTATTCACGCATTGTGGGAGTAATTTAGATGTTAGCCTTGATCTTGGAAAATAGATAAATTTGATTACTTGTGCCTTTTTTCGTTGTGTAGATGCTTCGTATTATTTTTATTGCACCTTGAATTTATTGTTAACGTTTATCATTCTTGCATCATGAGCAGTTTCTAATTATTACTTGTGCCTGTGGATTGATGTAATATGACAGTCAGCTCTTGGAATTTTTGTGTAGTTGGATTTTTTCAATAGGTGATATGTAATAAAGGATGATTTTAGATTTGGAGATCTTGCACATTTGGATTTTGGTTTAGATCTTAGACTTCTCCCGCCTTGGATTATGCGGTGATTAAATTATTAAGTTAATTGTGTGCATAAATTAACAAATGATTGTGATAGACATAAGACTTCTCGCGTGAATTGAAAATTGATATGATATATGACGAGTTATGCAAATTATTACATGTTTAATAGATGTTTAAGATCGATGGATTGAGTGCTTAATGATTCGTGTTTCTATGTGTCGACATTTTTGGTAGAACACATTGATGTTGGGTTGTTGTTAATTATGGTTTTAATAGATCGTTATGCGTGTTGTGGTTTGGGGTGATGATGAGGTGTTGACATTTTTTCATAACTGATTATTGATGCATGATTTGTTTCACTAATTTACGTGATTGAGGTGTCGATGATGTTTCATTATTACGATGTTTTTCCTACACCGCTTAATTTTTTTTTTTTACCTGTTGTACGTCGCTTTGTTGTAGTAATGGCAGGGCTGTTACATATGGTATCAGAGTGGGTTCAACCCTGCGACTGTGGATATCCATGTCTCCCATTGAATTATACACTTGAATTATTAACTTAGTGCTAATTAAAAATTCAACATGTCCATGAGTTACTCATGGTTAGAGGACGTCATGAAGGTTCACGACGTGGCACCAGGGGAGGAGGCATGACGCCTCCAGTTTCTCCCATGACGGAGGGGTCCAACCCCCAAGGATAATAAAAACTATTGGGCTTGAGAATACTGCCATGCAGGATGCATTGGGTCTGAAAAGGTGCCTCCAAGGAAATGACAAAGGAGTTGATTAACCGTCTGTATGGAGATAAGACCAGGCCACATGTACCCTTGAGGGTCCTCAGTGCACCCCAGTTAGTACTGGTAGAATTCAATGATAACTATAGAATATTAAGTTCCTGATTTCATGAGTGCCATGGATGGCTCAGTCACCAAGGCATATATGAAGATAAAGGGGAGGTGCTTCACTCTTCGCGATTTCAACCTCCAACACGAATATATGCATGGCGGTCTTCAATTGAAGGGGAGCAATATTATAAGGTGGAAGACACTCCTACCTCAACTATACATGGTCGTTGGAACCATGTTATGGTAATAATTAGATGAATGGTTTCAAGAGAATTAATTTTCAAGGGAATTCATTGAGCACCAAGTCAATGAGTTCAATGCCTTACGACAAGGTGGTTGTAAGGTGCCAGATTATGAGTTCAAATTTTTGGAGATACTCTCGTATGCCCCGCATCTAAACACAGAGAAGCTAGAGGTCAACAAGAATATGTGTGGCATTAACTTGAACTTCATGTGAAGGCGGGGATATAAATGCTTCGAACGTTGCACATTGCATTCCAATAGGCCTCTTAGTTGAAGAAGATTTAACCGTGGGAGTCAGGGCAGGACTCCTCCAAGACCATCTAGACTGATGACATATGGCATGTAGCAACATCAGATGCCAATCAAAAAAGACATCTTGGTATCAAGATACGTCCAAAGAATCCTTGTTCACAACACCATGATGACAGGTTCCTCAGCAGAAGATCCCCCCTACTGGGGACCACAACATCAAAATAAACAACTGTGAATCCTATTGAGCAGAACA
Organism: Picea abies; assembly: GCA_900067695.1. Lineage (NCBI taxonomy): Eukaryota > Viridiplantae > Streptophyta > Pinopsida > Pinales > Pinaceae > Picea > Picea abies. The sequence goes on from CBVK0100300070.1 coordinate 5,747, forward strand.
AACTGGGGTTTTAGGTTGGTGAGACATCAAACTCTACTTTGGGGCCAGGGGTACTGGGTCGAAATGGGCATTGGACATGTGGAGAGCCACCTTACCAGTGATATTGTCCGGTTGAAAAGGCTAGAGTGGCCAGGTAAATGGGACACACTACCATTGTGGATATGGGAATGACCCATGGGATTCTTGATCGCAGTGAATAACCACGAGGCCGAGCACCAGACCATTTTTCTCGAGGCATCAGGTACTATATCCAACCAACTTATTATTTGTTAGATCCCAGTGCTACAAAGAGATCTATTTCTAGTACCATGCTAGAGGGATTCAGATAAAGGCATTCGACAGGACAAGTTTAGATTCGTCGATATGGCTTTAGGTACCAACCGAATCATTTGAGGAAGTTAGATTCGTCGATATGGCTTTAGGTACCAACCGAATCATTTGAGGAAGGGGTATTAAATTTCTCTTTAACCTGGGGATAGTGTAATGAAGTCATACCTTCGTCACTATATTAATATCTTATGACTCCATGATTAGTATGGACTGGTGGGAATCGCATGATGTGATACTCAATTGTAAGAAAAAATGGTTGAGTTGGGTTGATGAAGATAGACAAGTACATGTGATTCTAGGAAGGAACCAGGATGTTTCTCTAAGCTTCATCTCTTTCCTACAGCTTTGGAAGAGAGTGTGCAAGGGATGCAAGTTATGCGATCCTTGCGTTGAATTAAAAATGGCATGTCGGAAGGGCTAGAATATCTTCCGATAGTACGAGATTTGAGGATGTCTCCATGGAGGAGTTACCAGGTTTTCCACCTAAGAGGGAATTGGAATTTACCATCAACCTAAAACCTAGGACTGAACCAATAAGAGGGAATTGGAATTTACCATCAACCTAAAACCTAGGACTGAACCAATAGAAAGAACACCTTATTGGATGTCGACCCCTCAATTACAGGATTTGAATTGCAACTAAAGGAGTTTCTCGATGTAGGACTTATACATCCAAGTGTGTCACCGTGGGGAGCACTTGTTATTTCCATATGGAAGAAGGATGGGTCATGGAGAATCTCCCTGAATACCATCGAGTGTTCCTTGATGACATTTGATATTCTCGGATGATGAAATATCAAGGTGAACTATTACGCTTGGTACTACAGTGTTGCGAGAGAACAAATTATAGGAAACAATTGTAAGCTATCAAGGATTCATTGCTTAGGGAATGTGATCTCTGACGAAGGCATCACTATGAATCCAGTGAAGGTATAGGATATTGTGGGGTGGCCTGCACCGACGAATGTCCCAAAAGTGTGTAGCTTCATGGGTTTAGTGGGATATTATTGATGGTTTGTCAAGGGATCTTTGAAGATGGAAAATCTGATTATGGAATTGTAGAATAACAACAAGAAGTTTGTGTGGACCGAGAAATGTGCTGAAGAATTTCAAAGTCTCAAGGAGATTCTGACAACAACGCTAATAATAAAAGTCCCTAGCATGGATGAGGAATTCTTGGTATGCACTAATGCATCCAAGGAAGGGTTAGGCAAGGTATTAATGCAAGATGATCACATGATCTCTTACATCTCGAGGAAGTTAAGAAAGAATGAGGAGAACTATGCGATACATAGATGGGATTTGTTATCTATTGTGTATGCCCTAAGAGTGTGGAGACACCACCTAAATAGATGAAAATTCAAACTAAAAATGAACTACAAGGATTTACATAACCTTTTTACGCAAAATAACTTGAATGCATGACAAAGGTGTTGGTGAAAACTGTTTATCGATTACGATTTTGAGATTTACTACTAAAACGGACCAATGAACATAGTGGCAGATGCTTTGAGTCAGAGACCATGCATATTCTCAGTGATACCTCTTCAAATGAATATATGTAAAAAGATTCTAACTACAGTGCAACGTTAAATGATATAAAGAGGGTAAGGAATTTTTCGGGAAAGAAACCATGTTGGTACAAAATTTGAGGGATACTATGGACAATGTCAAATCTTTGAGATATAATAGTCAGATTTACTTACATCCCAATGATGAATTGGGAAGTTTTGATATTATGCGAAGCTCACAGAGTAATGTACATGGATCTTCTAGGAGTCATGAAGATGAGGACCGACCTTAAACCCGTATTCTTTTGGAAGAGATAAAGGCATACATCATCAACTGCGTGGAAAAATTTCTAGAAGGTCAGTAGGTGAAGGCTGAACATAGACATCTGACATGATTTCTACGACCACACATTATTCTAGAATCGACATGGGAGGTAATTTTGACAGACTTCGCTATTGAATTTCCACTAACGACAAGGAGGCACGACTCGATTGTCATGACAGTTGACACTCTAACAAAGAGTTCATATTTTTTCCCTATGTGTACGATGCATCAAGCGCTAGGTATAGCTAGAGTTATATCAACAAGTTTTTGAGACTACCAGACGTACCAAAGGAATCATATCCAAAGAGGGATTCAGTGTTTGCAAGAAAATTTTAGATGGGTTTCCCAAGAGGCCTTGGGACCACCACTGAACTTTTGCAACATGTCCTTGAGATAGACAGGCTACCGAAGGAACAAACAAATTCATGAAGTTTGTATGGAGTATGTGTGTGTTAGACCAACAAAAATGTTGGGAGATCGGAAGAGCGTCGTGTAGGGAAAGAGTGTAGATCTCTTTGTATGGAGTATGTGTGTGTTAGACCAACAAAAATGTTGGGAATAGTTCTTGTCGTTGGCTGAGTTTGAATGCAACAACAACCATCAAAGAACCATTAAGATGGCACCATTTTATTTTCTTAATGGGAGACCATGTTAGACACCTTTGAGTTGGGATTGAATTGAGGTTGGGGTACTAGTAGGACTAGAAGCGATCCAAGAATTGAAAAAAAAAATTAAATGATACGAAAGGGGATGGAAGAAGTGCATGTTTGGCAGAAGGGTTTTCCGATGCACACCGCGTTGACCATAATTATGAAGAGCCTAACAGCTAGCCATTCCTCATGACCATAATTATGAAGAGCCTAACAGCTAGCCATTCCTCATTCTTGAGGTGTTGCATGATGTTTATCTTGTATCCATGTGTGAATTTAGGTCAATGATCCTATGCATGTGATTGACTTCAGTTATTGGTGGATGTTGGGCGAGGGTGCACTCATGGAAAAGCCAATCTACTTTATGGACCATCACATTCAACAGCTATGGTGTCGAACTATCGATCAGGTCAAGGTCCAGTTGGACAAATACATTCCACTCTTAGCTACCTTGGAGGACGCATATGGCATGCATCGTAGTTTCCATTTTCGTTGGATGGCTAGACATTTAGATATTGTCAGATACTTTATTTATGCATTTGTATGATGGCTAGACATTTAGATATTGTCAGATACTTTATTTATGCATTTGTATACTATGAAACTTTGGGACGAAGTTTAAAACAATAGGGGTTTATGTAACATCCCATTCTTGCACACAATTATGACGTGACTTATTCTTTAGGGAGACTTGTGTGCAAGTGATCGAGTTCATTATATGAGTGATTTCTTTGCTTATGGATTCTGATGATGAGATTGTGATTTATGATATGTTATTTTATTATGTATAGACAAGTGTTATTGACTAGTTTCTCCTGAGTGTGTAGAACTCTTGATAGGTTGAGGATGTTGATGATATTGATGAACCTCCTTGGACTCTGAATTGAGTCAGGGAGTGGACTATTTATGGTTTGCATATTTTTTTTATTCCATATGTGACATATGACTTATATAATATGATGTTGTTTATGGATCTCTTACATGTTTGTTGATGGATGCAGGCTGGCGATAGATTGCTAATCAGAATCACATTTGGAGTAGAGGGCTCACGCACAACAACCATATATATTGAGGGAGAGGTTTGGTAGTAGCCCTACCACAACCTACTAGAACTCTCGTAGTGGATCGAACTATAGGTTAATGATTAACTAGTTCGATAGATCCACGATGCTATGAGGGAATACTGTGATATTCACTCACTATGATTCTTGTAACATTCCCCCGGCCACCCGCAGGCCGGGGAATGCCAATCCAAAGCAATATCTCATGCTCTGACACTAGTTGGTAACATCCCTAGCCTTATATAGGCTGGGCCATGCTACTCTAGGGAACACTTATGTTCTCTTATTGTGGCACATACAGTAACATAACCAATAATCTACTGAGCTATGCCACATAAGTTTTCTCTTCAAATTGCATGCAACTTAAACATATATATACAACACTCTTGCGAAATCTTTACATATAAACATAAACAAACAATTACATTCTGTAATATACATATTTATACTGAAATAATAGTAATCACAGATATGCAACATATACAAGGAAATACCCATAACATACAGGCAATTATAATCACATGTATGATAACCCGTAACATAAACACGTAATTAACAATGCATCATATAATTCTATCATACGATTGGTACTTATATTGGAAATATTTTCACCAACTACGTACAGACCATCCATGAACCTCCCAACCTTAGACTACACTGTTCATCACACTCAACAGTGAGTCACCCCCGAGCTGGGACTGAACTCCACCCGGGTAAAGGGTTCTTAACTAGGATAAGGCTCATGGACAATAGGAAAGACTCTGTCTCAGGTGCTCACTCAACTAACAACCAACAACCTCTCATTCCCCACATTCCTATCCCACCCAAGGAAGTGTGCCCCTTCTTTTCTCAAAAGTCCCTTGGTTGCCCCACTTCCCTTCCAGGGTTTCAGCAACAGGCTGGACCAGAAGTCTCAAAGCATTGTAGCTGTAGTTTAGCACCTTTGGGAATCAATCCCCAACAATTATCTCATTCCGAGAATTTCTCACGGGCCTAACAACTCACTTCTTCAATCCCACTCCAAGCTAACCAGGTACACCAACCGGAAAAGGTTATGGGAACAAGCTCATATATGGTGAAATGGATGTCTCAAGGATAACAGACTGCATGAGTGAAAATGGTCATGGAATCATTGACTGGATAACTAAGTGAAGGAAGGAATCACTGTGAAACTCATCGTGAAAGTGATGGTCAGAATGATGGTCAAGATGCTGGTAAGAATTCCCCATGAAAAGTGACCAAATGAGTTAAGTCCCCCATGATATGAATACATGTCCCTAACTTGACACTTGTCATATCAAAAGTTACTTTGGTCCACTTGTCCCCAACTTTAGAACTTAGGATAAAATTATTATCCATACTTTATGATTTAGGGAATATTAATATAATATTTCCTTGACTTTTGGCTCTCTCTTTCCCTAACTGGTGAAGTTTAGTCCCCCATCTCTTTTATCATGGCCGGTCTGCAAGCAATGATGTATTTTATATTAATCATGAGTCATGTACAAAATAGGCACATTGGCCTTTAACATCTAGGCGTTCCAGCCTAATACCAAAACATACGCATCTCAACTTAGAATAATTGGCTCACCAGCCTATAACACATATCATATACATGAGGCTTGTTGTCCTCCATACTACGTGCACTTTAGTTACTGTGTGTGGTATCTGGAAATGTGCATACTACATCATTTTACTGCACAGTTCATATGCACACTATGCCATGTGAAGTGTATTAGAAAATAATGTCAAAACATCTCACCAACTTATGTATACTTATATTACATTTACAATTGGGTTCAATTGAGGGATATTACAATTCTAAGGTGTACTCAATAAGTCCTTATTCCTTAGAGGCCCTTAGTCTCCCACAATGTTACCTGATGGAGTATTAACTCTAGGGGTTTGATGTCTACTAAAATAAGTCAAAAGGCAAGTGGCACCCTTGGAGCACATAGTGCGTCTTAAAGGGCACGTCGCGTAAATGAAAGACTAATGCAGGGGAGTGACACCTTTGGAGCACTTAGTGTGTCTTGAAGGGCACACCGTGATTCTTACACTGGTAAGTTAACGAACCTAGTACCTAGAAAACTATTCCTCCTTAGGACTTGGTCAGCCTTAAAATGAACGTTGCTTGAGTAAATATTATTAATAATAAAATTTCCCTTAACAACAATTTTTGTTGAGCCTAAATAGTTTAAGCCTAGTTCTAAATAGGTATTGAGAACTAAAATTTAATTAAGAAAGTAATAAAAGGGGGGATGAAGAAAATGGGGGGTGAAAACTTAAACTAAAAAGAGAAATTTTTGAAGGGTTAAATTATTTAAAAAGATTAAAGTTTGGAAAAGTAAAAACCTGCTAATTTAGAACTAGGACCAAAAAGGGGAAACTTTAATACAAAAGGAATGTGGAAGATAGAAGGGAATCTAGCCTAGAGAACTTTCTAATTGTAAACTCAACTAGGTTTTAAGAAATGCGTCAGTCATTTAAGAAATGTAAGGGAATAAAGGGACACCGAGGAGCATTTTTAGGAACGCTTTTAGGTGGGTGAGGGAGATAGGCAAATTAATTAATTAATACATTGATTTTCTGGTGTAACTAAGGGATCAGGTGACATGTGTATGGGGGAGGTTTATCCTAATTAAATTTAATAAAAATAATCTAATGAGGGTTTTGGAAACTAATAACTAAGAATAAATCTATAATAGAGATTGCAGAGGATAGGTAAGGGGATGACTGGTAGGCATAGGTTACGCTGTCGATATTTTTGTTGACTGATTTTACTTGTGGGAGTTGGGATGCCCATCTTGATAGGGACTAGTAGCTCGACCTTTTGAGGTGAGTTGGGAGCTAGAATTTTCTCTGGTTTGTGTGTGTGTCCCCTTTGCAACTCGGGGGGATCACGAGGAAGAAGAGTACCCCTAGTGTTAGCTATGAGGTACCTGTGAGGTCGCAATGATTAGCAAGTGGGAGCGAGGAGGATCACTAGTAGCCAAAGAACATCAACAAGCTATCAATCGGTTACAGTACACATTTGTTTTAGTTGTAGTTGTAAATTAGTTAGAAAGTGTACATAGATTTTTTGTTGATGGATTTGTAATGGATGTTTGATATTCTTGGGCATAGCCCATCTCTAAGTTTTTATGGAAATTTTGTTATGTATTTACATTACTTTGTCCTTCTTCGTTAACCTGGATATACCTAGCATTTTGTTGTTTAATTTTCTTCTTTACTCCACAAAAATTGTGTTTGGTTTCCAATGATCTCACTACTCTAGGCACTGCAAAACCACCCCCTTAACACACAGACTTGGAGCATGTTTCATCTATGATTTATTTGTATTTATTTCTTTCTTGAGGTGGTGAAACCCCTACGTTGAGAAAAAAAATTGCCCAACATCGGAGCATGTTGCCTCTGCGATTTTTCTTTTTATTTCTTGCCTTCTTAATGTGGTTAAACCTTGGTTTTTTTTCTTCCATTGTTTTCTCAGTGAGTTTCCACTCCTTTCTCTGCATTATTATGGTCTCCTTTCCTGTGTTGTTGTCTCTTCTTTGGTGTTTTGTAATATACCAGATATAAAATGTATGAAGAACTGAAATAAAATGCTAGTAATGGCAGAATAACAACAATATAACCA
>CBVK0100300071.1:0-13258 GCA_900067695.1 Picea abies
TTTTGGAGACAAAAGTATGATTTGTGAAGTGAAAATAAGCATAAAATGGTACTCAACAATATGTCACGGTGCCGCTCACTCTCAAGAGGTGGACAATTGCAAGGAGCCACACTAGCTATGTGACAGGTTCATTATCAAGGTTACACAGTCACAAGTTGTTGAAAGTTTAGTTCTTATTATGTTACATGTCATATTTGAAGTAAATTAAAAAGTTTTAAGGTATATGAAGGTTCGATTTTTATTATGCATGTCATATTTGAATGTTATATATTTTTATAAATTGATGATATTAGGTACAAGTCCAAGTGGTTCTAAAGGAAAGTAGATATTCGTCAAAATTAATAGGGACAATTTAAAAGTGATTTTAACAAAATAGTTATCTTAAAAAATTGACATTTAAATCAAAGAAAAAATATTGTATGGTGCAACCTCTTAAACTTGTGTTTAAGAGAATCACTTCCTATATAGCTCTTATAAAATAGAATTCTGCTCTACTTCTTTTTTTCTCCGTAGGAAAAAAGCTTTAATATTTCATCGAAATATACATGTTCCAATACATTCAAGAATTTCAAAATCTTGTCTCTACTGACCTTTCTTGTCCATAACTATGCTAGTGACTACAAAAAAAAACTTCATGTCTATCTATGCAGGATGCTTTTTTACAAAAAGTAAAATCTTCATACATGGAGCTCAGTGTGATCCTCCCACTATTATAAAAATGTTTCCTCCTTATAGACAAAATTCCATGGCTTCATTTTTTGTTCTGTCCATGAACTCATAAAATCCAAAGGCCCCATTTGGCAATTCCAGGGATTCTTTGAAAGATCGATTGCCTTAGAGTTAAGTTCACACAATATATGATGGTATATAATCCTTTCGAATGCCCTGAAGCTAAGTTTGATATCCTGCATGATGGATGCTAGGTTTGGGTTTTGGATTGTGGTTTTACCATTGGCCCAGTTGATAGCCATTTTGTAATCTCCAAAAACTTGAAGTTTTGTTAATTTTTTCTCCTTTGTTGCTTCCAGAAGAGACCATAGCGCTATCATTGTTTTCCTATTGGTTGTGCCTCCCCCTCGTGAGAATATTATATGTATATGGTGTGAGTGACTGATGTACAGGGCCACTCCCACCCCACATCTTGGAAAGACTCCTTGAATTGCAACATTGAAATAGCCCCAAGGGATAGAATAGTCCATGTCCAACATAAATGGGAAGCACGACTTCTGAGGCTTCAGGGCTTCTTTGAATTCCTCATCCATTTTGAGGGTGAGAGAGGTTGTTTTCTCTAGAGGAATGAAACTGTCTTTAAATATTGTGTTGTTTCGAGCCTACCAAATGTTAGACACCATTATTCTTGGTAAGATTGCATAGAGAGTTATAACTTTGTCTTGAATCCATGATCTGAAGCACTCTTCCAAAGTGTCCTGGTTCCAAATACTTTGGGCTTGGAGTTTGTATTTTATTGTTTTCATTAATTTCCCTGCATAAGGACATGAAACGAAAAGATGAGATACAATTTTTGAATTTGAATTACATAGTGGGCATCTATTTGGGCCTTGCTAGCCTCTTTTTTGTCTGTTGTCCCATGTCAACAATTTTTTGTTGAGGGATAGCCATAAATTAATTTTACATATAAGGGGGCCTTCATATTCCACAGGGTTTTCCACCACCACTTTCTAGGAACTTCTTGACCAATTCACATCCATTCTTTGTAGCCTAGTTTGACGGAGTACGACCCATTTTTTTGATTTAAGGACCAGCAGAGAGAGTCCTCTAAGTCCTATGCTAAGGTAATGGCATTTTCACAGAGTAATTTAATGAAATCCTCTCATTATTCTGAGTTAGAATCCGAGAGACCTAGGGTGGTTGCATCCTTCCATCCCCATCTACCCTTACATTATGGGAGAATGGTTCAGACATTCTTAAGGGTTTGGACATTTTCTTCTTTTAAGACTTCTTCTTCTCTTCTTAACATAAAATAAATATAGTAAATTAAACAAATGAAAATGTAAATAAGTTGCAAAGCATTGTAACTTTCTTATATCGTTTTATTGTCCCTACCTCTATAGTTAGTGGTCATTGTAGTCTACATGATTTTAAGGTTGGTTGTCTAGGTTATTTGGATAATGGATGCAATTAATATGTGTAGCTTTGGTATTTTATGGCTCATCAGTTTGCATTTAATTAGAAATTCAATAATCAATGTAGAAATGACGCTTGGTATGTATTCGTGTTGACACATATGATGTTGACATGAATTTGGAATGAAGTAACCAGATGCAATATTCCCCCTTATTACTATCCATGAGCCTTGCTAATAATTGAGAGAATGATGGTAATAACTTGAGATATAACCCCCCATTGGTGTCAATGAGGGTTTCTCATAACCACGAGAATAACGGAAATAACTTGAGATCCCCCCCCCCATTAGTTTCTATGAGAATTTCTCATATTCATAAGAATGAGGGAAATGATTTGAGACCCTCTCTTATTAATTTCTATGAGGTTATCTCTAACTCGAATAATACATAAATGAATTGAGATCCCTCCTTATCATTATCTATGAGGGTATTTCATAACTAGGAAAATTAATTGATGACTAATTTAGACACAAGTCAACATTATTAGTTTTTCAAGTACATATTGGTTCAAGTGGGGCGATTTGAGTCTAGGTTTTGTCGATCTTAAGTCAAGAGTTTTAGTTATTCATTTGGGAAATGAAAATACCACATATGCGAAAGTTTCTTGATTTCAAACACCTTGTTTACAAGGTAAGGGTAATGTTAGTCAATTGGGTTTAGCTAGGGTAATTGGGAGGAATAATTGTTATCCTCTCCACCCATGTTCAATTCTCACAAGTGACATGTTGATTTCATAAAAATTATGTTGTTATAATGTTTTCAAGACTTGTTGTTGACCAACATTGTTCCTTAAATATTATAGGGTTTACCCTAGGTACCATACCTAAAATGAGGGGAAGCACTCAGAGTTTTCCTTGGGATTTGTAACCTAAAAAAAAGGTAAGGGTAACATTTACCATTATTATAATAATTATAACAATAATTTTAATAATTCTTAATAATATTGAACCACCACTAACCCTAAGGCTAATAGGAAACCCTTTGTCATAATGATGCACTATAGGCTAACATCTCACCATGAAGCTATGGGCTAGAGACATTGTTAGAGGATATATTGGCGTGTTAGATTATAAGGCTTACTTATGTAATAATGTCAAAGTTATAACTAGTCATTAATAATTAAGCTATTAATAGATATTGTTGGATGATGGTTGAGATAATATCTCAACCTCTTCCTCTCTAATAGGAATTAGTTAGATCTTACAACAACCTACAATCTCTATAAAAGAGATCAATGCTATTGTATGTGTGTGTTTAGACATTTAATTAATTATTGTGTTGTGTTATCATTGGTGTTTTTATATGATATCATATCTAGGATAGTCTCTCTCATGATTATTAAAATTGGATCCTCTTGAAATTTGTAATAAGAATGTACTGTTTTTTTAATTATTTTCTCTTTTTTTCTTTGGAAAAATTGGTAGTGGAAACGAACCATTGTGGTAATTGGCCTTCCAAAGGAATCCCATTAAAACTAAAGGATATAATTAAGAATTGAAGGAAGGAATATGCAAGGAGAATGTGATAGGGATAGTGGTCGAAATAAGATCTCTAAGAGTGTAGCTAGCTTGAAGTTTTGTGGATGAAGGAGTCAAGGATCCTATACACCCTTAGCAAATGTCTCTCTTAACCATGATCATCTACACTTTTGTATTGCGAGTTAGTAACAATACATAGAATATATGTATAGTTCACTTCATTGTACTTATCTCCCAATCCTAATGAAATATCCATTCAATGTTGAGTTTCCAGTGCATAAATAATCTATATATTCAATGTGATATGAATTTTTGTGACTGTTGTGAGATTGTTGTAGAGAGAATGACTAATTTTATTTGTGTTTAATGGGTTACTAATATCTCTTGATTGAGAATTGATTTCAAAAGTAATATGATATTTTCTTGTTTATGATTCAATATTGGCACATCGTATAGCCAATCCCATTAGAAAAGAAAAAAAAATGACCAAATGGTTGTTACAATGTTTATTAGTGAAATCCTTCATAATTCATCAATGCATTCCCTCCTCAATTGATTTGGAATTTGATAGGACACATGCTATGTTTAAATATTGTAAACCAAATCACTGTGACCAATATCATTATCCAACATGGAGCCTTAGCACGTAATTGTCTCTGTATGTTTTCTTTCCTTAGAGGAAATTAGTCTGGTTATTCATCTTCTTTTCTTTTTGAAGTATAGGAAGACATGTGGGCACTTTGAAAATATTTATAACTCATCTCAATGGATATTGGAATCTAGTTTTAGTCACCAATCCCACTATCATATTTTCCTTCTTCAGGATGACAACAATTAATTAGAGCTTGTTGTGATTTTACTGAAACCTACAATATTATTATGAGATTTAGAGACCCAATAATTTCATTGCTTTCCAATTTTTATCTTCTATAACCAAGATTATCTGTAATCATCCCTCTTTCGGTGTTGATATTTTTTTCATAGAGTATTTTTAATAGATAATCCCCTCAGATCATTCAAAATTTCAGAAAATGACACAATTCCCCTATACTAGCCTGTTGATTGAGTAGATTGGATGGATATGATATCCAAGCAAAATCATTAGGATTAAATCATTCATGGCAATGGAAAAAAGTATCCCAATATTGAAAACCGTTTTGAAATAAATCCACTAACGTCAAAGAGGCTTACACTCAGATTCATGATTGTAATTGCATGTTTTGTTATGTTGCTTGCAACAACAATAGAGTGGATTTAAATATGAGCAAAGTATTAAACCAAAACTGATAGAGAAGAAAATTTATTATGCAATAGGCATCTATGTTGATGAAATGGATAGGCCCTAGGGCCACCATTTATGGATCATTTTGTATTAGAGTAGGTTATGAAGATGTGGAGAACACTTTCATGGTAAACACATATAGTTGATAATACAATAGTGGAGAAGCATTTTTTCCTGGTCGACATAAAAATAGAGGACCATCAATGACATGAATTTCTCATGAAGAACATGACAAGTAAGACTTAGAGGTCATATTTTCTTAGCTAGAGCAAAGAAATGCTACATTGATAGAATTGGAGATGTATTTTTTGGTGAAGAAAGAGAGGGAACCACACTTAGAAGAGACTGATCATGAAGAACATAAGGTGCACCAAGAAGAGCTCACATGAAATGATTTAGGTAAAATGCATTATTTTTCTTTATCTTCCTATATTCCTTTTAAAGTTGAAGAAAAACTTGAAATACCCGTGTATGATGGAAAAATTAATGTTGAAGTCCTTAATAGGTGGTTGAAACAAATGGAACTCTACTTTTGTCTTTATCAAATCCAAGAAACAAATTAGATTTCCTTTTCCCATTTGAATATGACTAGACATGCTTTCTTGTGGTGGGAGAGTTATGTGGATGAACTGAGGATAGGAAAAGAAGCACATGATTATGAAATGGGATGAATTCAAGGCATTGTTGAAGTCACAATTTTATCGCATAGGCTATTAAGAGAAGAAGCTCATGAAGTGGTAGTATCTTCATCAAGAATAGGGACAAGGAGTGAAAGAATACATGGAGGTAGGCCATTAGGTTAGGTATCTCTATGAAAGAGTTAGGAGTGGTGGTGAAGTACCTTGGAGGATTTTCAGCATATCCAAAGATAGTTTCAACTTATTGGTGTGAAAAACATAGATGAAACAAGTAAGAAGGATATCTACATTGAATTAGACTTCAAGAAAAGGAAACAACATATAATCCAAGAAGAAACCGACAAGAGAAGAGACAAGAAGAAGGTAGCCAATGAGAAAAAATGAAGGATAATAATAGGGTGAATATATGAATTTGATGGAGGATAAAGTGGTAATAGGGTGAGCATAAATGCACTCACTTAGGAACACATCCGTGTTTCTAGGAATGCGCATAGGTTCCTGATGTGTCAAGATCACAAAACTTGAACCTCCACTCAACATGCCACATAGGAACATTCCCAGGAATGCGTTGGAATTCCCATGAACATGCCCATGTTCTCGAGAATGCATGCACATTCCTAAGAGGAACATATGCGTTCCTTTTGGTCCCAATAAAAGGACCCGTGAGCACAATTTTCAACAATTTTGACCACCACGCCTCGCGTTTTAGGAGTTATTGAGAAAATTGAAAGGATAGATTTTTCTCACCAAGTGTCCACAAGATCCTAACACCATGTTGGAGGCAAGGTGGGTATGTATTTGTGATTATTTTGTTGTTTTATTAATTTCTTAAACTATTTATTTGCATGTTTTTTGTAATTTTTAAATTTAATTAAAAAAACCAATCTAATTTATATGAACTCGTTTATTAAATTGTATAAAAATAATTAAATGAAACTTGGACACAATCAAAAACCCAAAAAACAACATAAATACAAAGAATACCCAAACCCACCACAACCACCAAACATAAACTCATAAATTGATGAAGGGTTCACCTCTTTGAGATCAATTGTTCGTGACTTAAGGAGTACAAAAGAGCCTAGCCGAATGTCATTGGCCACTTCATCTGATGCATCTGTATCGTCCATTGAAAGTGAGCTAGGGAAATTATCTAGTATTTTTAAATGCGAGGCTAGGATGTTTGACTATTACAGAACTAGCATCGATAAAAACCAAGTCAAAGACTTGAATATTAAAAAACAAAATTTGATGTCACTATTTATTGATCCTAGAACCAAACTACAACCACTAGTCAACAAGAGATGTATTTGTATGGATTGGTGCATCCACCAACAACTTAAGGATAACTGGATGGATATCAAAAATTATACTCAACACACCCTTAAAAAATTCTATAATTTTTGGGTACCACTTTCTTTAATTTTTTCTTTATGCTTTGATTCCCACTGAACCTTAATGAGTTTTAGTTTTTTTTTTTTTATTTAGTTTTGGTGGCTTTAAAAATTTACCTAGCTTAATATGACTTGTCAATATAATGAAGAATGGATAATTGATTTAGAGAATTAAAGGAAGCTCTCAACACTTCATGTTTCCCCAAAAAATCTTTGAAATCACCGTCAAAACTTAAGTTTTTTGATGCCCGACAAACACCCTTTGAGAATGCTGACACCGACAGGCATTGGGCATCGACCGAGTCAAGAAACTAGAATGAGAATGACACAATTCATCTTTAAGAGATCCTATGCCGACCAATGTCGGACATCGATGATGTCAATAATAAAACATGCGTCGGTAGACGATAGGCATAGGTGTTCATCGATGTCGATGAATACCGTCCATTGGAACCAAGCATTGCACATGGAAAATTCAGCCAAGAACGATTCAAGTGTCAATTCTGATAACAAGTATCCTTGATATTGGGACCATCCGATTAGCTCAATAGGTCATCCCAACTATCGAATTTTTGGGTAAGTTTCATAGCGTAATATCAAGTCAAGACTACGGTTAACATGCCACTTTTCCCCATCAATTGACATATCAGTATTGGTATCGCCACGCTATCAGTCACATTAGCATTGAGACGTCATACACCCAAATCCATGTCATCTCACCACATCTCCATTGAGGTAAGTGTTCAATCTTAGTGCTCGCCGATAGCACTTCGGTGTCGACAGACCAAGGCCAAGAAACCATGTTTTATCACATAAGTCTGGTGCTCACCAATCACTGACGAACCATCGACATCAATAAACCAGAGAACAATATTTTTACTTTTCTCGTGTCAACACCCCTACTGATGAATGATCATAGTGTAGCAAGCTGTAATCTAGCCCATCTATGTTCATTCTTTCAACCCCTAAGGTAGATCTAAACCAGCCATTGCAATACTCCTTTTTTCACACCTTTCCATGATCTTGACCTATCCAAGGATGCCATGTCTACATATAGATATACTAACCATGCAAATTTTCTTGAGAATGAATTTTTTACACACTAGGATTAATGACCCAACATTGGCCTAAATCACTGAAACCTTTAACAAGAGACATGCCCGATCCCTTATCTGGACGTTGTTGTGCACCAACTCGCTGTCATTTGAAATCCCTAGCCAACTAACATAACTCCCATTTGCGTCGTCATTTTGCACAGAAAATTAAATCCAAGCTATGGCACATACGACGTAGTTAATTAATGAATATCTAAATAATATTTTTCTATTTGAATGTTGCGTGGAAATTGTTTCACCGTTGTTTGCATATTTGATTTTTTATATTTGCTGTGAAGAGTTCTGGAGTGACCAAGTTTTCACTCCAAGTTGCATTGTGTCATATAAGACAAAAAAAAAAGGGAAACTTTTGCCTCAAAGAACCACGACGTGTCAGTCATCAAAGACACGAAAGGGAAGGAATGATAAGGCGGGAGAAGCTACTAGCTCAACCACTAAGGAATTATAATTTTATACCAAGATGGAACCGATGATCAAGATGTCTCAAAAGATGTAGATCAACCCACCTCCTCTCTACAATGAAACATATGTGAACACAACATCCAAGTTACTTTTGTCTTCCTGAATCGATTTATATAATATGATCCACCATGATGAATTTCCCGAGTTCACACCTCACAATGACCCGAAAGTATTGGTATTAGATGACAAAGTATTTCAAAACATAAAATGATATTTATTGTATCATCCAAGACCCTGATTCTTCCCTGTATAGAAACATTAGAGTGGATCATTCACCATTCCAACATGGATAAATGCTTAATAGACAATGTGGATGGGGAATGCATTGGGTTGTTTTTTTGCCTGTGGAGATTAGTAAATATTAAAAAATCATAGATGTCAAAGTCAAATTAAATAATGAGTTCATGGTCATATTATATTAGTGTCATAACATAGGTCAATTGTTGGCATCCTGGTGGAAAGAAGACAAGAAATTTGTAAATAGAGCCACTGATGCCCCACACTTTGTAAATTATATTACTTGTAAGAGAAAAGTACCCGCATCATAATGTTTGGAGCCACTGATGCCCCACACTTATATCTAGCTCATGTGTCAGATAGGTTGGTGCTTGGTGAGATCTTCTATGAGAGCATATTGCAGGGTTTCGACACTTCCTCAATAAAGGACAAGAAGAGGGAATTCATCCCATATGGGGTTTATGTGGGATATCATTTTTTGAAGGACACCACACAAGCCAAGAAAGAAGCCCAAAATTAGGTAGAATACATGTTTTATACTAGCAGATATAGGAAACACGACCCAAGAAATTTAGTAGCCCAACATGTTGGCCACGTGGTTTCTCATTGGCCTTATGCACATGATACCTTTGAAGATGAAATTTTTATTGAGAATTCCCAAGACTGGGAAGAAATTATCCTTAGGAAATGAAATCAAGAGATGAATTAGTTCAAGGAAATGTTAATGGATGAGCAGGTCCAACATATAGAGAAAATTGTGGAAGAAACCACCCAGGTGCAAGGTAGAGAGGCGTTGGGAGAGAAGGAAGCTAGGAGGGATGAAATTGAAATAAACCTAGAGGAACTTGAGAGAAACATTCAAGAACATAGAACAATTCAAACTACCATCATGGGAATACCAATCATAAATCAAGTGAGTGTGCATATGGAAGAAGGGGAGCTAACAAGCCATGGAGATATTCCAACTGGGGAACATAATGAACAACAAGGTACGGAGAAAACACCGATAGGGAAACCATAAACTAAACCAATAGCTAAAGTTTTGAAAACTCCACTGATATTAAGTGGAGTTGCACCAGTAATTGTTGATTTGATCACAATTTATGATAGTGACCCCGAGGGTACAGACACTGCAGTTCTCATTGTCGATGAAACAAATATGAGAATACAGGACACTCAGCCCCAAGGACTGCAACCCTTGGACATGAAAACATATCTGAATAGAGCCAAAGGTTATACCACTCTTTCAGATCAAGTTTCTTAACCCCGGGATGAAGATGAAAGTGGTAGAGAAGACCAAGAAAAGAGACAAGGAAAATAACAAGAGAAATCTCTTGAGGATAAGGATAAAGGTGATGATGGATGTTCCATATCAAAGGGAGATATAAAATATAAAGGAGTGTAGAGGAAAAAACCTGATGAGGAAGTAGCTCAACACTGACACTGACATAGATGAGGTTAATTAATAGAAGAATATAGACAAGGGGTATAAAAGGATCAAACAAAGACACTAATAAAATCTACGCACAAGGCATCAACACCTTCATTAGAAGCTACAATAGATGATTCCATAGGAAACACTCTCAACACTAAGCAAGTTGAAAAGTTTCCAACTAATACAGAAATGGAAACCAAAAGTGAACTAGGGAAAACTTCAACAGCACATGATAAACAGAATAAAGTTAGTCATATGAAGCTAGGAATTAACAAAGGTAAGGAACCAACACTCGAAAATTTTCATACCCCATGTAGTTTGGGAAATTCCCTCTCATGGGGTGATCAACCAATTCCAGAGCCTGTAGACAGGGTGGATGATGTCTAGACTATAAATTATGATAGAAAAAGATAGTTGGTGGTTAGGGAGGACTGGAAATGAAAGGAGACTTACTCTAGATAGTGTTGTCATGATCACCACAGAGGAAACCATGTTGGATTCTTGATAGTACATGACAAGTGAATTATTGGGAGCCAGATTGGCCATATAAAATTCTTATATTGATGGGGAAAAAGAGGATGAGTAGGAAGTGGATTCCATGAGGAAAAAATTGGTGCATCTCAGGCATCAGGTGGAATATTACCAGGACATGGAATATTACCAGGACACCAGTCAGGAAGTTAGGTTCATAAGAGCTGAGCTCAGGGAGATATATATCCAATTCAAATCAGAAAGAGAAGATTTTATGACAAAGATAATTGGTTATCAGAAAGAAACCCTACTAGGATAGATAACACACAAAGAAATGATGCAGTGTTCTGAAAGGTCCCACAAGACTCTAGCACAGATTGAATACATCCGAGAGATCCAAAAGGGATGAGGGAATGAAGATCATGGTATAATATTTCTAACAAAGAAAATCTTTGCTAGATTCCAAATGGCACCAGAGTATTAGACACAATAGTAGATGAGTCGAAACATAAAATGCAATACATATGGGAATAGTGTCTCAATAATTGGGGTAAGATAAAAAAAACAATGATGGATATTAGTCTTCCATAGTTCAACATGCCCGATGGGTTCATAAACCTAGACAACGTGGTCAAATAGTGCATGGAGTCCAATGAAACATTTGAAAGTGACGTATTTGAAGTCAAAAGGATGGAAGGAGGGAAATTCAAGAGATTCTTTGATGGGTTGATAGGAGAATTTTGAGTTCTATGACACCTCAATCCTAAGATTGACCATACGACACCTCAGTCCTAAGATTGACCAGTTCAAATATCAAGTGATGGAAATTAAAGATATGAAAAGGAGAATCCTTTGAAATGACTGAAGTTCACTAATATCTTTCACATATATCCAGTTCACCTTATGTTTTGTTTTTATCTATGTTAAGTAAACATTGTTATTATTTTTGCATGGATTTTTGTAGAAATAAGGATGTTGACCTCCTTTTTAGGGGTCGTTGGTTTTTGTGTAAGGAATGATAATTATACAAATAATTACTTTGAATTTTAATAGGAAGCTCACATAGAGATGAAGAAAATATTTTTCCAAAGCTTGTGGATTACCGTAATTTGTGGATTTTTCTACATACAATTATCGGTTGCAAGCGATTTAGTAAGATTGTAATTGTGTTTAATTTATTGTAGTGTCACTTTTCACTACCAAAGATTTCAAACCTCTCACTAACCAATCTGTACATGGACTTTTACATAAAACATACAGAATTGTATAATCACATGCGTAACAGCAAAGAGATACATTTTAATTCTCAGAATAAACATATAGTTACTGTTATAATTAGACAATCCATAGCTTTCAACAGTAATTCATTTACACAGTGGAAAACATGATAACAGATCCAGTATAGTCATGATAAAATGTGGTAAAAAAATATAATTAAACACTTATCTTGTGACAGTGGAGAAATCCACCAACCAAATGCAGGCCTTCCACGAACCTCCCAGTCGTAGACTGCACTGCTCCTCAACTCAACAGTGGGTCACCCCCGAGCTAGGACTGAGCTCCACCCCAGGGCAAGGAATCCAGACTTAGGCTAAGGTTATAGGGAATTCAGTCACACACAACCAATTCAGTCACACACAACCACCAGGAAGAATTCTATCCCAGGAATCTCCCATGCTCACTGCCCACAGACCCTTATTCCCCACATGCCTGTTCCACCCCAGGAGAGTGCACCTTCTCTGTCACATGGACAGTCCTTCGGCTGCCAGTCTCCCTTACCTTGGGTTACAGGAACAGACCGGACTAGAAGTCTCTGGGTTCTGTGGCAGCTACAGGGTTCCTTCCAGGAGCTCTCTCCTTCCTCTGTGCACTCTCTCACCTGGAGGGAGTTGCTCACAGGCCAACAAGCCTCACGCAGTCCAGAACTGCGTGCCACAAAAAACATAGGGAAAATATACATAGGCTTCCCAAGAACCAATTCAGCAGTCACATGATGTTCTCTCAGTCAATATTTCAGAATAGGGTTCCACGCACAAGCTCGCTCAGCTATTCCTGGGCAAACAAAGACTCTTTCCCGAAATTGACATGGACATTTCATTCAGGGAATGCACACACTGGTTTTCTCTCACAGATAGACTCCACGGCTCTGAACAAGGGTAAACACGCATTCTTCAGCACTCAACACATGCTTCCTCTCTGTAACAGACATACACGACGTCTCCTGCAGACTGGCTCCTATGGCTCCTGCTCAGGGCAGTCGGGTCGAATGGAATGCGAGAGATTTTCCCCCCCATGGTTGTTCCTTTCTGTTTTATTTGCATGCGTTAGGGTGGAAATTTGTCACCCTGGGAACTACATGTGTTACATTCGCATGCCTCCTTGTACACGCCTTTCCTTTTTGCTAGGAACTTAGGATAAAATAATATGCACATGGCTTTTTAGGAAATAATATTAAAATTTTATTCCAAGCCTAAGCCCCTAGGCTCAACACTCAACCCCTTTCCCACCTTCTAGCCCTTAGTTCCTTGCCCACTCTGTGGATGATCAGTCCCCCTTCACTCATTCATCATGGTCGGTCTGCACCTGGCGGTGTTTATATTTT
>CBVK0100300072.1:0-13258 GCA_900067695.1 Picea abies
TACAAACCGTGCGATAACAAGGACCTCGCTACATAGCTTCAAATTTTCCGGCTCCTAGCATATCCCGATCTTGTTCATAAAGGAGAACCAGATCACCTTCGGAGAAAACGCATGGCTTGACATGTTTGTCGTATTGGGCTTTGACGTGTTTCTTCTGGGCTTCTATAACTAAGGTGGCATCGCGATGAGTTTCGTCTAATTGCATGAGATACAACAGACGTTCTTCTTCGGCAAAAGTGTTTGGGAGAAGTTTGACGGCTAGTTTTAGGGAGGGTATCTCACATTCAATCGACAATATGGCTTCTAGACCATAGACTAATTAGAATGGTGTAAACCCGGTAGCATGCTTAACGGATGTCCGGTAAGCCCACAATGCTGAAAACAACATCGTGTGGCAACTCGTTTTGTGAATCCCTATCATTCGTCGAAGCATGGTAATGAAGATTTTGTTTATTGCTTCAACTTGGCCGTTGGCTTGTGGGTAATAGGGTGTTGAGTTTTCATGGCGAAGACCCAACTTTTTAGTGAGTTTGGACATCATGAAGTTTCTAAAGTGGCTACCGTGGTCAGTAACGATAGCTTGACGAACACCAAACCAAGCAATGATGTTATTGAATATAAATAATGCTGCAGTCCTTCCGGTATTGTTGAATGTTGGCATTGCCTCGGCCGATTTCGTAAAATAATCTATGGCTACGATAATGTATCCATGCCTCTTGGCCGAGTGAGGGTGACATGTCAAGAAATCGATACCCCATTTTGCAAAAGGACCAACAGAGACCACAAGGTGTAGAGGAGCAGGTGTGATCGTATTTTATTGTTGTTGGTTTGGCAAGTGTGGCATTTTTGGACAACAATTATACAATCGTTGAATAAAGAAGGCCAAAAATACCCCGCTCGTAAGATCTTCTGGGTAGTAGCAGACCCAGACATGTGACCACCACAGGCTCCAGAATGACAGTCATTTAGGGCTTTCTCGGCTTTGTCAAACGTGAGGCAGCGTCGAAAAACAAAGTCAATCCCACGATGATAAAGAGTATCATCGAGGATAATATACTGACGAGCTTGGTAGCGTATTCGACGGCGGTCAGTGCTAGACAAATTGGGCCGGAAGGTCTGGGTCTGGAGATATATGATGATATCTCCGTACCAAAGGTCATCGGAACTAATCAGGAAAAGGGATTCATTGGGTAATGAATCTTCTGCTACATTTTCCATCTCAAAGCAAGGAAGGTCGCATATCAACTCGGCAAACACCAAGGATTTCTTGGACTTAGCGCGTTCGAATTCTAAGTCAAACTTTTGGAGTATTATGATCCATTTGGAGTATTTGCCCCCGAGCAATTGGCGTGTAAGAATGTGTTGCATAGGGTTGTAGTTAGAAATTACTGTAGTCTTGCGAGAAAGGATATAGTGCCGGAAACGTTGAACAACTTGGACAGCTGCCAAGGCCATTTTTTCAACATGTAAATACTTGGTTTCGGTAGTCGTGAGACTCCGACTCAAGTAATAGATGACATGTTCGTTATGAGAATCATCCTCCTGGACGAGAACCATAGCGATGGTATAGTCGAAGGCTGTGAGGTAAAGGAAATAATCCCGACTGTAATCAGGTGGGAAGAGTAGTGGGGTACGTGTCAAAGACAGTTTCAAAGCTTCGAAATCTTTGTTGGCAGTGGTATCCCATACGAACTCAGAACCTTTCTTGAGCAGTCGCGTAAATCCAAGAGTTAGCTCAACATAGTTCGGGATGAAACGACGGAGAAAGTTTGCCTTCCTTTGCAAACTTTGTAACTAGCGAAGTGAGGAAGGAGGATGGAGATTGAGAATCGCCTCGACCATCAAAGGATCTACCCTGATCCCTTGACGTGAAACAATACAGCCATGAAGTCGGTCAGATTCTACGCAAAAAACACATTTGTGGGGATTCAAGCGTATATGGTAAAACCGACATCGAAGGAAAATGACGCGGAGGTGTACTGGATGATCTACACGACGCATGGAATGAGTGAGTAAGTCATCGAGATATGGTTGCACAATGTGCTTTATATCATGAAAGGTGTAAAACATAGCACGTTGAAAAGTTGCACTGGCATTCTTTAAACCGAATGGAAGTTTCCGGTAGGCGAAAGTGCCCCAAGGACAAATAAAAGCAGTCTTGTGTCTGTCCGCGGGTACAATATTGATTTGATTATATCCGGAGAAACCATCCATCAGAGAAAAGATTTCACTTCCGGCACAATCGTCGACGATCTGGTCAACGAAGGGGGTAGGAAAGTTGTCTTTAGGACAAGCTTTGTTAATGTCTCTATAATCAACTCACACGCGGATTGTGCCTTGTTTCTTGTCAATCGGAACAAGATTGGAAACCCAGTCAGTTAGAGCCACAGGGTAAATAAAGTCAGCTTTGAGAAGTTTCTCAACTTCAAGCTTGATAGCGGCTGCTTTACGTGGGTGGACCGGACGAAGTCGTTGTTGGACAGGTTTAGTGCCCGGGTATGTCTTAATCTCATGTACCACAATGTCGGGGTCAATCCCCGACATTTCTTCATAGCTCCATGCGAAGACGTCACAAAATTCTTGGAAAAGAGACTTGTAGGTGACAACTTCGTCATGGGAACACGAGGCTCCGATATGCACATTTTTGACAACTCTAGGTTTTATTGATATGTCGAGGGGGATGGTGGGTGAGATATTACTTAAGTTTCCTTCGTAGAACATATCGTGTGTAGATTCGGGAACGGTAGAAATGATGACAACGGTCGACGGGGTCGAGATTCGTTGGTAACCCTCAGTGGCGTGTTGTTCTAGGAAGAGGATGGAACGATGATGTCCATCGTCCCAAGGGGTATCTTCCACGGACATAACATACATAATCATCTCGTTTGTAGGAAAAATGACGCGGAATGGATCTAGAGATAAATCACCAAGAGAGGGGGTAGAAGGGGTTGCCGATTGAATGGCTTGATAAGCGGATTCAACCGGACTCAAAGGCATTTCGTTGCCATAACGAAGATGGTCGTCGGGGTTGGGTACCATCCACGGGTCGTAAGACGCAGGGGTTCTGTGAACAAAGGTGGAGATCATGTTGATCGAGGCGACAAACGGATGTGGAACATCGGGTGGTGGAATGGGGAAAGTACCCATCAAAGAGGAATCTTTAAGAAGACTGACACCGACGTTCTCATATCCAAGGGGGGTTTTTGCAATGAAAAGTACGTTGCTGGTACGTGCATCAGAGTGAAAGAAGGTCAATTGGTCTACGGTAACTACTTTTCCTTGATGTGGGAAATGCACGACACGGAAAAGAGTGGACACAACTACATACGTGGAATCGATCCAGCTACGACCAAGTAGAAGGTTGTAATCGAGAGGAGTGTCAAAGACCTCCACTTCAATGTTGACCGTTTTGCCTTCTAACGTAATTGGCAACGAAGGGAGGACACCGTAAGGCTTAAAACCAGAGCCATTGAAGGCTTTGAGCGTGTTGTGGGATTCAGTTAAAGGAGGAGAGCCGATGGCTTTCCAGCAGGTAATAGACATGACACATGTTGAGGCACTCTCGTCAATAACTGTTCTACAAATGTTTTTATCGGAGACAATAACTTGTATTTGGAATGCGAGTTGAGTGGGTAACCTTGGAATGTGATCTTGCAAGTCAAAAATTATTAAATTTGTATCCGTAGGGTTGATTCCACCAATAGCTTTCAACAGTGCCTTCCGTTTTATAGGACAACTCTGAACGACTTCGAGGGCTGACATCGCAGACGGTGCTTAGGCCAGATCTTTGACAATACTGTAGTTCTGGGCAGCACGTGCATGAGGATTGAAAGCCGATTTTCGAACAACACCCTTTGGGGGAGGGTGAAGAACTGTATCTAAGCTTGGTCGTTCGAGATGAAGAGGACCGTTGGTAGGTGGAGTCGTGGGAGATGGTTGGACCAACGAAGGAGGTATTGCATTGACCTTCTCTTTGGAGGAAGAATAATCTTTGGCTCGAGTGGTAAGTGTGATGTCATTTTTCTTTGAATCACCTGTACACATTAAGACATAGGATGTATTGGAGGGGGAAGGTTGGTTATGAATGACCAATTGGGTGTGTTGTTGAAAAGGGAAGGGTTGTGACAACACGGCCAGAGTGGGGGGTTTCGGTGTCACTTGAAGGAACTTAGTAACCTCGGCTCGTCGTGGACAATCCTTAGTGTAGTGATCATCACCATAGATAAGACAAGGGTATCAGGGTTTGCGCTTATCCTTATCATCAACAGGTGGTGTTTTGGTTTTCTCAGATTGTGGATTATTTTTATCCTTCTTGTTCTTACCCTTTCCTTTTTTGGATTTATTTTTACTGGCGGGGGCAGATTGAACAGAGTTCACCTCAGAAGTCTTGCCGGTGGGAGGGGTAGGAGATAGAGCATTTGAACATTAGAAGAAATGGATTTGGGGTTGTTGCTAGAGGTTTGGACGGAATGAGGTTGGGCATGGAAAGTGCCAATCACACCGTTAGCTGCATGAGAAGCAGCAGGAGTAGTTGAAGTAGCGGAAGTAGAAGGATGAGGTGCGTCAGGGAGTAAGTCGTAAAGAGTATCCGTTTGTGAGTAAACGAGGTCGAGGTATTGAGCACGACTGATTGCCTGTTTTTCTGTGACAACTCCACCCATGGCGATGTCACGAGCGATGTCGTTCACGAATGATTTCGTGAACCACTCTGCCAACAACTGATCGGGAAGTTCGAGTTTGATGAGACGTCGTCCCCATCGCCACTCATGAATGTGATCAGAGATATGAGTGGCTTTGGTTTGTTTGAAAGAACTCAAAATTTCGGTTCTCGTTTCATAGCGGATCGGTAACTGGTAGTGGGTGAGGAAAGCCATCGTGAGGGTGTTGAAGTCGGCGAAGAAGCCTCGTGGTAATTCTATATACCACTTTGCGGCGGAACTTGTGAAGGTTCACTGAAAAAGGCGTAAACGAATAGAGTCATCCATCAAGGAGTTGGATGAGCACCAAAGGTGAAAAGTTATTACATGATTGTTCGGGTCCTCTCCTGGTTTACCATTGAATTTAGGGATGTCGGATGGTAATTTGGCCGGTATGGCGGGCCATTGAGGAGAGTGATGGATTTGATCATTTAAAATCCTCGACAGATCAGGGAGGTCTAGGGTGGCTAAGAAGGGTAACTGTCTATTCACATGTTGGTACTGGTGACTTTGGGGAGGGAGTCCCGTCGGTAGACCAGTGGGACCATAAGCAGTTTGCATATAATGCGAAGATCCGGGCAGATTCGGTTGTTGGTTTGGAGGCAAGTAATTCATAGGGTTGTACCTTTGAACAAGGGCGTGGGGTTGAGCGTTCGAGCCCCAAATAGGATTGGACGTGCCTAGATATGGTTGGCCTCTACTAGGGGGTATGAAGGAGCTGGCTTGAGGCTGTTGCCCCCCAGTCGAGTGAGGATTATTTTGAATAAGATAATTCCAATACTGGGCCAAGGATGGATGTATGTTTTGTCCATAGGGCGGGGTCGGTGGGGTTTTCCCTCCAATCGTGGTTTGCGTCCCAATTGGGATTTGTCTTGTAAAAGGGGATTGGGTTTGGCCTCCTTGGTGAAATTGTCCACCTACAGAAATCTGGTAATTAGGTGTGAAAGACGGGATAGTGCCACTAGGGTCGGTGCCTCTGATAGAGGATGGAAGAGGTCCTCTGAAAGGGGGTCGAGGAAGTGTCGGAATGAAACTGGGAACGAGATGGTGCCCAGAAGAAGTGGAAATGCCAGGAGTCCCGGATGAGATTTGTGTAGGAGCGGGAATAGAAGCATTCAACGCATGATATCCAGGTGGAAGTGTTGGGGTGAATCTAGGCAAAAGCAGTGTGCCAATGGGGGCTTGGCTAGCCGCTGTAATTACGGTGTGAGGACTCGCAGTATCTGGGACCATTGTGTAATGGACCATTTGTAGAGGGATAGTCAAGATGTGGTTAGCTGGCGGAGCGTCTGTACCAGGAAAATAATAGACAGTAGTAAAAGGTATTGCGTCTGGATCAGATGTTTCGGGCAGCTCAGGTGTGCCAATGATATCAACGCCTGCTCCTGAGCCAAAGAGATCCCGTCTAAAAATGCTAGTAGTCCAAAAAGGATCTTGACCCTCAGGTCCTATGAAAGGTCCAGTTGGTAATCCAGAAGACTGAACACCTATATCTTCGGAAGAATTCACTCGAACAATACGTCTCTCGAAGTCGGGAGGAAGTCGGAAGTCCTCTCGAGAATTGGTAATTCAGAACCATTCTAAAGAGTTAGTTCTTTCCACTTGTGGAGTGGCAACGTCTTGGACTTCACTTTGTTGAGGAGAGCCCTCCGGTGAGTTGGTAGGAAAGGGTTGAGAACCTTCTAGATCTTCTGGGGTTAGGCCTTGCATTCTACGTGAACGACGTGGAGGGTCAATTGTGATCGAGTTAGAATCTTACGAAAGAAATTCTATGGCCAACTTGGGTAAACAAACAACACGTGCTAGTAAAATCTAGGAAGCAAAACCAAACAAACAAGACCTTCCAATTTCGAAGTCACTAGTTGGTGATGAAATCCAACGTCGCGACGACGAGACAAGAAGGGGCTGGGCTAGGGTGGAAAAGTTACGTTGACGACCTGCTTAACGGACTTACACCCTGGTGCAAGCTCCCACACACAATCGTAGGTATACCCTCCAAGGAGCCCGAGTGAGTCTGGCCAACGTCGATTCCAGGTACCGTGAAGACTTACCCCTTCACAGTCAACTTGTGTAAGACCCTAAGAGGATAGGCTACTAAGGTTATCACCAACAACAATGATGCCTGGGGGAACAATCGACGGTCCGATCCACACGCAAGGGCAGGGTATCTAGCCCAAAATCAACATGAGAGGCTTCCACTCATCATTGTGGGTATACCTTCAAGTGACCCCCGTAATACGTGCAATCTCTACATCGATATCAACAAAGCAGAGTGAGTAACTCTATCAATCTCAATGCGACCTCAGGTTTGACCCTTGTGTGAGAAGGGCTTCCCAGGACAAAATGCTACAAATGGAATTTGACACTCCTTATCACAAGATACTATTGTGTGTTTTGTGCTTTGGAGAGTGTGTCTCACTGCCTATTCCAAAGCTTTAGCCTAGCTAATGTTGGTGTAAAAGAGCCCTAGAAAAAAGTTGCTAGTTAAATTTTAAAGTTGCGCAATATTATTAAAGGCTGTTGTTACACAAAAAGGAGACGGAAATGAAACCGATGTTGTGTGTGACTTTGACCCAAGAATGCGTAAATAGGGATGAATGATACAAATTTTTGTTCGATGAATCCTATTTACAGGAGGGAAATAAGAGTTTTTTGGAACAATGCGAACTACGATGTATAATCTTCTCTAAAATGTAATATCAAACAATCATGAACAATGCAAATTCCCTATTCGTTCTCTTTCAATACTTGAATGCCAATATTTTTCGAATAAAAGGTTGCTTAAAAAAAAGAAAATGTCTTTAATTTTTTATTAGAAACCAAGCAACAGGGATGGAACTAAGAAAAAATAAGCAACCAACGAAAAAGAAATACACAACAAACACCCAAATCGATCTTTCAAGGAAAATAAAAATAACAAACTAACAAGACCAGTCTCTTCAAATGCACATGGGTAACAATTTTCCAAGTAATAAGCAATCGAAAAGGACAATTAATCTCAACTTTTAATCCAATCAAAGGCTCCCGACCAAACAAACACTCGGATCTCAGAATCGGAGATTATACCCTTGTTAAGAAAAGGTCAAGAGGTAAAAATTAAGAAAAAATGATCAAGAAGACCTTTCGATTTCCGAAAACTAATCCTTTGCGAGATTTGAAGTCAAGAAACATTCAATCACTGGCCAGAGAAGTTCTTTCCAGACACACCAACAAATCTGGGCATTTGAAGACACAAAAAACTTAATCCAAAATTTTTACAAGTGAGTTCGCAGTCTGGCAGTGGGGTACAGTGTGAGAATTAAGGATTCTCCCAGGCTAGACACAGGCAGATTGCGAGAAGTTCGCACTAGACTGAACACTAGGGTGCGAACTTCAGTGATTCTCGCAGGCTACAGAAAGGTGCAGTGCTAGAAGGTTTGTAATCAAACAAATTTTGGAAAAATGACAGAACTTTTGAGGGAACTTTTGGATCCAGGGAGTCTATAAAGATCCCCTCAAGACTCAGAGATTGATTGGGAATAAAAAAGGGTAGGTCAAGAGCAAATGGCTAGGTAAAAACCACCAAAATGAGTTGCATCCCCAGTGGAGTTGCCAATTTTGTTATCGGATAAATCGGTAGGTGCGGACACTAACAGATCTCCCTAGATCCACTTGGATCTAGAACAAAATAGGACAGGACATGCCTCTTTCTCTAAGTTGCGGTCATTGAATCTACTACTAAGAAGGAATGGGTGACATACCTTTATATCGCTCCTTAGGTCTCTGTTGTTCCCGCTTTGCTCCGGTGCTCTTGTGAAATCAGGTCCAAGACCACACAAACCAACCCAAGTGAAGATAGCAAAGTATATTCAATGTCAACCTATGCATATGATCAAGGAGTTATGCAATAAAATAAGAGTGATTTTATGGGAAAAGGACATGCCGCTGTATTATATTAAATGAAAGTAGAAGATACGACCAGATCGCCTTGATGTCGCAAGCTTCCTTTCAGTGACCCTTGGTTCCAACACACACACTTGCTCTACATTTGCATGAAGAAGATCCAATACAACTTGATAGACCAAATAGAGTCTTCACGCTTCTATCCAAGCAGATTTCTTCACACAATTCTTTCACCAATTCTTCATTTAATCTTGCTTAACCTTTTCCATGAGAAACCTTTCAATATATAGGAGAAGGAGAGATGGTGAAGTGGATGATGATGATCCCACTAAATCTGAGAAGTCAGTAGGATGCCAACCATGCAAATGCCAATTCATTCTCTAGAAGATTCCCTTCTAGAACCTTCGTGACCTCTTCTCTTTTCCAATCTTTGAAACAGGTTCGCACCCTACCTATAGAGCAGACTGCGAACAGTTCACACCCTAAGTTTGGGTTGCCTGCAAGAATGAAGGATTTTTGCACCCTATAACATAGGCAGCCTGCGAACTCATCTTAAAAATTTGTTTTTAGGAAGAAGACAACAGCCACTTTTCTCAGGCAAAAAGTCCTTGTGGGAGCCTGAATACATCACTTGTAGAGATATCACCAGAGTGACCAAAATAATGTGTAACACCTAGCTCATCTGTAACCCAATGAAGAAATCCCTCCACAGGAATGTCCTCTCCTATGCTGCCTCTCCACTGAAATTGTTAGAGCTTGAATCCTCCAAGCAGATCTGCTGCCAGGCAACTGCCAGTCCTCTCAACAGGTGCGCCCTCCTCCTAGCAGAAATGATTACCATAAATAAATTGAGCCATAAACTGAATGTCTCTCCCCACAGAAACAAGCACCCAAGCTCTCCTCTCCCTATGCATCAGACCTCATCTCAATCTGACAGGTCCTCCTTTGATGAGCATACGAAGGATAATAAATGCGCCGTCCTCTCCTAGATGCGCCCCTCCTCCATGAAAATGCTCCCTCTCAGAAATGGAAGCTATGGCTCCATGGAAATACTCTCCATGCAAGCTCAAACCAACCACAAGATTCTCCTCAAGCTCTCAAGGGTTTTGCTCAAACCCTCATGAAGTGCGCCCTCCTTCTCCTTAAGAAATGCACCCCTCTTCTCTTCTCCAAAACTCACAAGTGAAGAATGAGTCTCCAAAAATACCTTGACCCTCTCTTTAGTCTCTCTGAGCCAACCCTAAAAGATCAATGGCCTAGATTAGATCTAGCCAAGTCTAATCAATGGGTGAGATCTCATAAAAAAATCTCACTAAGGAAACCCACTTTCCTTAGTTGCTTTATGTCTATTAATTTCCTTAGTTGCTTTATGTCTATTAATTCACCCACATTGTGAATTAATTGTCACTTTATGACTTAAGTGACATATTTCACTTTTGACTTAAAACTCTTAAGTCAAAGTGAAATTAGAATCATAAAGTAAAGTACAAGGCTAATAGTCTTCCCCCTTTGTGATTAGAGACTCATAAGCACACGGGGACCACTTTCCAAGGTACCCAAATCTCAACACTCCCTCTTACCGAGGAAAGTGCTCATCACCACCATTTCGTCCTTGCAGAGGACATGGTTGCCTCCTGGCATATGCTCGGTGAGTATGGTTGTACCCTGATCCCTGAAAGTGGACTTTGTCACAGATCTACTCAATCTGTATGATCTATAAATGGCATTGACTCTCCATCTATCCAAGATCACCTAGATCTCGACATCACATCGAAGATCTCCACCTTGGTCTCCCACCAAGGATTTCCTCCTACTCCTGGCCTCTCACCAAGAGTCTCTACTCTTGGCATCTCAACAAGAGTATCCCCCTCTTGGTCTCTCACCAAGAGTCATCAACTTGGCCTCTTGCCAGGTCACCTCCACCTGAAGTGGATCCAGAACCTGATCTGCCCGTCTCAGAAGCTATGTGAGGCTCAAGCCTCCGTGGTGCCCTACTGCTCCTCCTCATCAACCTCTGATGCACTAAAGCTGTAGCACCAACTCTCTGTCTACTTGGTTGCTTTGAAACTGTAGCTATGTTGGGTGTACTAATCACCCACTTTGAAGATGTCCAGGGACACCGAGTCTGATCTCCCTCTGAATAACTGCTGTGCATCAAGCGGTCCTCATCAACTCTGTCTCCCCAACTAATGCTGGATGGTGTAATAGCAGATAAAGTAGTAATGAATGCACACTCTCTGGCAAACTGATCACTAAACTCTATCTTCTCTGTTGTTGATGCTAACACATCCTGCTGCTGCTTCTTCTTCTTGGGACACTGTCCTGCATAGTGACCCATCTCTCCACAAGCAAAGCATCTCACTGTGCTCATGTCTCTCCTCTGCCCACTGCTGCTGCTCTCTCCCCCCTGTGGTGAGGCCCCAAACTTGGGACCCTACCGACCTCCATGGTCAATCTTCTTCTTGCCCTTTGTCCAAAGAGCAAGGTTCTCGTCACCAGAAACTGTCTGCTGCTGCTGTCCAGAAGCCTCGGCTGCAAGCCTATTCTCCTCTTGGACGAAGTCATCCCACATCCTCTCCCATGTAGGCATGACCTCCCTGGCAACAATGCCTCGTACAAATGGACCCACAGTTTGGTGAAGTTATTCATAGCTTGCCTCACCAAGATTTAGGGTTAACAATCTCTCCGATGGCTGGCAGCTCGTCTCTGATTTGTGTGTATCTACCAAGGAATGAAGTAACTGTTTCATCCTCGAGCATGTGAAGGCCCCTAAGTCGGTCATGAAGAACCATCTTTCAGTTCTCATTAGAGCTCTCGTACAACTTGCACAAAGATGCCCACATCTCGTATGCACAAGTCTTCCCAATCAAATGGGGAATAATGTGATCTCTCAGAGCATCACAAATAATCATCTTCGCCTTATTGTTCCTCTTCCTAAACTCTACCACCAAGACGGGTGCAGTGACAGGAATGGGGGGAACAACTGCCTCGACTATGTCCCATAGCTCGAGGTCCTCTAAGACAAAGACCATCCTCGCCTTCCAACGCGACCAATTGCTAGCCCCGGCTAGCTTGTCCTCAACACGCATCTGAGATATCGACATGTCTATTAAACTGCGCTCACTCTGATGCTCCTAATGCAAAGGAACACTGCCTCACTCCTGTCAACACAGGTGTGAAAAGAGGTAAGCGAATCCATGACCTCACTCCTAGTCAGTAGGTGTGAAAAGAGGTCGTCAACTACAACCTCACTCTTGTCCACGCAGGTATGAAAAGAGGTTGTCCACAAGTGCCAAAAACTGCCCAATTGTCCTCTACAAAACTCTGCCCTCTAACAACCACTGAATGAGTCAATGGCTGTCCACAAAAATATGCCAAGAAGATGTATATGACAACCAACAAAATGCTGTCCCAACTGCTCAAAATTTCAACCACCTCAGCTCTGATACCATGAAGATTTTTAGGTCCTATCAAGCTTGCCTACTGGGTCTGTCTTTGACCACAGTTAGGCTCTAAGTTTCAACTGTCTGATAAAGAATTTGCTGTTGTTTTAGGACAACCAACAGTCCAAGAACTTCTTGCTGATTTGTTACGGTTGCACTTCCAATTTTAGGTGCTCTAGCATGTAGTTTTAGTAACCAGAAGTTAGCACATGCATACTAAAATAAGTACAACACAACCAAAGATTTTTACAGCTGAAAATGAACAGATCTAAGAGACTAACACATGCATTTTTTGTACATAGGTATTTTCGATCAACATGACCCTGGATAAAACCCCCCTGGGGAAAACCAGTTTGGGATATATGTCTATATAATGATGATCAAAGCAAGAGATACAACAAGTAATGAAATACAATGGAACCTGTATACATAGCAAGCTCCTCACAAGCCTTGCCAAAAGAACCAGAGAAAGAAGTGCCCAAACTGTGGCGCGCCCTCTCCCTTTGTTGCCCTCTGCACTGAACTGAAGTGCCCTAGCTCATTTGTAACCCAATGAAGAAATCCCTCCACAGGAATGTCCTCTCCTGTGCTGCCTCTCCATTGAAATTGTGAGAGCTCAAATCCTTCAAGCAGATCTGCTACCAGGTAACTGCCAGTCCTCTCAACAGGTGCACCCTCCTCCTAGCAGAAATGATTGTTGAAATAATGTAACTGCAAAGAGTATTCTTATTATTATTGATATATTATTCATAGGATCAATCCCCATTGTGGATTGATCATGTCGGTTATTGTAATAGGACCAAATCCCCTTTTGCGGATTGGTCAAAAGACAATTGTAATAGACAGAATAAGAAGTCGGCTCCAACATATATTAAAGAGACCCAGAAATATAATAAAGGTGGGTTTACCCACCCAGTTTGAGAAGTCAGCCCTGCCAGTGAAGAGACACTTCACACGTGCCAGACTTGTATAAATAAAGGAGGCTAGCGCCTCAGTTAGATACAACTCACTTGCTCATCGTGAGAGACAAGTTCAGATTTGCTACCGGAGAAGGAGAGAGAGAGTGGCGCATATCTGGGAGAGGATTTTCTGTATTAGATTAAGAGATCTCTTGGCATTGTATTGACTATCTATGTTAAGGAAGTTTTGCTGGGTTTTCTTCCCCTAGAGGGTTTCCAAGGATAAATGTTGTGTCTCTTGTGATTGTGTATTTCTTAGTGATCTTGGATTATGCTA
>CBVK0100300073.1:0-13258 GCA_900067695.1 Picea abies
TTAACATAATGACATATTGAGGGGAAGGGTCAACCAAACCTTCCAAGAGGATAATTTTTGGATAGAGGGGAATCTCAAGGAAGGTTTAGTAGACCCTTACTTGAGCATATAAATCTCATTTAAGGGAACCCAGAGAAGGATTGGTTGACCCTTCCTCCAACATAGTATTTATGTTGAGTTCTATTGACCCTTCCTCTAGCATAATATTCTCATATAGGAAGAGAATGGTGAAGGGTCAACTCAACCCTCCTCATAGATGCTATTTTCATCATTAGTATCTAGTGTAAGGGTTAGCTAATCATTTCTCAAGCATAATTTCCATGTAAAGGTGGATCCTGAGAAGAGTCAACTAACCCCTCATTTAGCATAGTTATCACGGAACATAAGCAAAAAGAAGGTTCAATCAACTTTATCTCAAGGATGGTACTCATGTCGTGAGATATCGAGGGGAGGGGTTGGTTAACCCTTTCTCATTCTTAGTTTTCACACATATTGGGATTCTGAGGAAGGGTCGATTGACCCTTTCTCAAGCATAAAAAACTCATCTAGGGGAACTGGGAGAAGGGTTTGCCAACCATTCCTTTATCATAGTAACTCTAATAATGAGATGCACAAGGAATGGTTAGCTAACCCTTTATCCATTATAGTATTATCATTAAGGTGGAGAAATAAGAATGGTCAACCTAACCATTTCTCCATTATAGTATTATCATTAAGGTGGAGCACTAAGAAGGGTCAACCCACCCTTTCTTAAGGATAGTATGCATGTTACAAGGTATCAAGTGGAAGGTTCAACCAAACCTTCCTCAAGTATAGTTTTAGTGTAGATGTACATATTTTTGAAGGGACAATCAACACTTAAATGAGAATAATAATCTCCTCTATGAGAGTCCACTCAAGAATTAACAAAATTTCCTCCAACATAGTATTTTTGTTGAGGAGGTGCATTGGGAAGGGCTAGCTAATCCTTCCATCAATATAATATTCTCATGGAAGGGTATCATGGAGAAGGATTATTCAACCCTTCATCTAAAATTGTATTATCATGGAGGGGGAGCATGAAGAAGGATCAAATGACCCTTTCTCAAGGATGGCATTTAGTTCATAGAGTTTCTAGTGGAAGGGTTGATCAAACTTTCCTCAAGATTAGTTTTGATGTAGAGGGAGATACTAGGGAAGGCTTAGCTAAATATTCCTTGAGAATAACAATATCATCTAGGGAAGCTCAAAGAAGGATCATAAAATAATTCCTCTACTACATTTTTTCCATCAAGGAGGTGCACAAGGAAGGCTTAGCCAACACTTCCTCCAACAAAGTATTCTCATAGAGGGGCATCATGGAGAAGGGTTGGACTAACCC
The DNA here is from genome assembly GCA_900067695.1 of Picea abies. Classification (NCBI taxonomy): domain Eukaryota; kingdom Viridiplantae; phylum Streptophyta; class Pinopsida; order Pinales; family Pinaceae; genus Picea; species Picea abies. Next base: position 1,361 of record CBVK0100300073.1, read on the forward strand.
TTATTCATACATAATATTTTTTTGATGAGATGTATGGGGAAATTTTTTCCAACCCTTCCTCCAACATAGTGTTCTCATCGAAGGGGAGCACAAAGAAAGGTTAGTTGACCCTTCCTCAAGGATGGTATTTGTGTCACGGGATATCCAATGGAAACGATGATAAAAAATTATTGAAGCACACTTTCCACATAAAGTAAGATCATATTTCAGGGTTAGTGGACCCTTTATCCATCATAACAATATCATCTAGGGGAACCTATAGAAGGATTGACCAACCCTTCCTCCAACATAGTATTATCATCGAGGGGGATCATGGAGAAGGGCCACTAGACACTTCTTGAAGGATTGTAATGACATCATGAAATATCTAGTGGAAGGGTTTGTTGGACCTTCCTCAAGGATGGTATTTGTGTAGAGAGAGATCTTAGGGGATCCTAGAGAAGTATCAGGTTACTTCCTACAATAGATTATTTTATTTGAGAGGGTGCATTTCTAAGTTTATTTGGATCCTTTCTTGAGCACAATATTTTCATATATGGAATCATAAAGAAGGATCATCTAGGGATTTATATTCTTCCTATCCGATGTCCTTGATACTCAAGCACAATATTTTCATTTTGGGGAGTCACTAGGAAGGGTTGTTTGACCCTTCCTATATCACATTATTATCTTTAAGGGAGAGCCAAGGAAAGGGTTGATTGAGCTTCCTTCATTATTGTATTGAAATCACAAATGATTTTGAGGAAGGGTCATTTGACCCATTTTTAAGCACAATATTCACATTGATGTGGATCTTGAGGAATATTTAGCCATCCCTTTGTCAATCATATTATTTTCATTCTTGGGTAGCACAGTGAATGGTTAGCCAACCCTTCCTCAATCATAGATATCTTGTGAAGGGAGAGAACAAGGAAAATTCAATTGATCCTTTGTCATGCATATTATATCATTGCAGAGGTTTCCTTGGAAGCATTGACTAACCATTTTAGAAGAAAAATATTCATGTTGAGTACCAATCTGGGGAAGGGTCAGACCACCCTTCCTTGAGCATAGTTTTTTCATTATTTGAGAGCATTGGGAAGTTTTTTCTAAACCTTCCTAAAAAATTGTGTTTCATTAACGGAGGACCAAGGGAAGTGTTATCTAAACCTTATTTGAGCATAAAAATTTGCACATCATGAAGGATACCATGGAAGGGTTGTATGACCATTTCTGAAGCACAATAATTACATCGAGGGGGATCTTGATGAAGGGTTCATAAAAAATTCTTGATCATAGTATTTTTGTTGTGGGGGAGGATGGGGAAAGGTCAAATAAAAATTCCTAAAGAATGGTTATCTTGTAGATGGAAATCCTAGGGAAGGGTCATCTAACCCTCCCTCGTTCATAGTATTAGTAGTGTAGAGTGTCTTATGGAAGTGTTTAATGAACCTTTCTAAAGCATAGTATTCACATCAAGATTAATCCATAGGAAGGTTCTATGGACCCTTCCTTAATAATGGTATTTTTTTTGTAGGGAAGCATGGGGAAGGGTTGAACAACCCTTCACCAAGCATAGTTATCTCACCAAGGGAGAGCCCAAGGAAGGGTTGGTCGACTATTTCTTTGACATAGTATTAACATCAAGGAGGATAACTTAGAAGTGTAGGTCAACCATTTATGAAGCATAGTATTCATGTGTAGGAGGATCCTGAGGATGTTTTGACCAACCCTTCCTCAAGCATGGTATTATTATTGAGGGTGAGCAAGGAGAAGGGTCAATAAGCCCTTGTTTGACCATAGTATTAATGTATCAAAGGATCCAAGGTAAAGTTCATCCAACCCTTTTTGAATAATAGTGTTCACATTGATTAGGATCCCAAGGAAGGGTTGGATGACCTTTTATCGATCATGGTATTTTTTCATGGGGGAGTATTGGGAAGGGTGGTACAAAACTTCTTCAACCATAGAATTCTCATAAGGTATTTCATAATGAAGGGTAAACTAACCCTTTTTTGAGAATAGTGTTTTCATCACTACTACATATGTACGAGAAAACCTATGTCGTACTCCTATAGTATGGATAAAATCAGTTGTACTATTCGTTTTTACTTGTTTTTTTTGTATTTTTTTAAAAACAAATCGACATTCGTCAACTATTTGACAACATGGTCTTTATTGTCAACTATTTGATGATTACATGTAGTTAATTGTCAGATATCTGACGGTGTAAAGGGTCAATGATTCTGCTTACCAATTATTGACAAAGTCAATATTTGTTTCGTTAAGCAACGTCTCTCTGGTCAACAGTCGTCGAAAGTCCGACAAAAAAGTGATACATAATTTAAAAAATTTGAAATAGTAAAGACATTTGACGTTGTTCCTATACTAGCAACAATTTGCATAGGTTATAAAAGATATTTTTAGGTCGGAATACAATTTTATTTTATTTTGTTAATTGCATTAGAAATAGTTAAACTACAGAGGTTAATTTTTAAGATAATGATCATCACTGAAAATTTGGTAAGGAAAAACGCCACATAACATTCCTCTAGGAGGACAAGGCCAAGACTTGAGATCTGCATTGGTCGAGGCTTTGGGTGATAAAAAAATGTTATTTCCCTTGTAAAAAATGTAGGGGCTATAATAGAAAGAAAATTTTAATAAAAGCAACTAAAAAACATTGTAGTGAGTATGGACACATTGAAAGAAAACATGAATATCGTCCCTTATTAAGTTATTCATTATATGTCTTTATATTGATTTTTTTTTTGTAAACGTTTATATGTTAAATGTAGAAGAAAAATAATGTATTATTTTTTCTTTGCGGATGTATTCTACGTAAACATGAACAAATAGAGAGTAAGTTAAGAAGAGAAGAAGTATACATAAGATGTAGATTTTAATTAGGGTTTAGGGTATGGTTTGTTGGTTAATGAGTTTAAGGTTTAGGGGTACAAGGTGTAAGGGGTATGCTTCCCCAATTCATGGACATGCTGTGAGGAGGAACTCTAAATGTCTTAAGGCATAAAATACGCTTTTAGGACTCCCAAATCACGCACAGGGTTTAAAACCACCACATTGAACCTATAAATGAAATCTTTGGCCTATGTGTACTCATGATAATGGAACCATTACAAGGTTGTAATTAGTGGGAATTATTCTTTAATTTTACCCCAAGCATAGTGACCTATGAATGGGGCCAACCTTGAAAGTTTTTCAGTTTGTGCTTGTATGCACTGAAATTTGACGTGGTTATAGTAGATGCATGTGTTGATGGCATGGGAGAGTTTCGAGACTCAAATATGACTCACACAAATAATTCGACAATCAAACGTCAAAATTAATGAGAACAACAATGTTTCAAGTGTGAAGTGTGAAATGCATTGTCTACATGGAGATTAATGAGAACAACAATGTTTCAACATTACAAACTGCTCACAATAATAAAAAATTATGAGAACCTCATTCAAACAAGGAGGCCTAATATTTTCTTCACTAAAATGTGTGTGCAATTTTTATTTTATCAAAAATTTGTATGCAAAAGGAATGAACAAGAATTCCTTTGCTATAAAATAATTATTTTTTCCCCCTAGTGTACTTCATTCTTCATATCCTGCATGTTTTTTTCCTCATTACTAAGCCCAAAATGCAACCACTATTTTGGATATTACACTTCTACAAGCTCATGGATTTCAAATTATCTAAATAAATTGGCATTGAGGTATGAAATTATTGGTGGGTAGTAAGCTCTCTGAGGTAGGTGGTATAAGGCCCATTTATTATTCTTTGCAATTTATGTTTATTGCCAAATTTTGTTTTATATTCATTTACATTTTTTTTAAATATCTCATTGCAGTTGTTAGAAATGGTTTCCAAAATCCCAAACCTATAAATTTATAATGTAAACCCCCAAGGAAATGCCCCATCATTAATGGAATATAATGAAAAAATCCAAGTAATAGAGTGATAGCCAACCTAATAATGTTGAGATATATATACCCACTTGGATGCTTACTTGCCCAAATTTTAGATGAAATCATTGATATAATTACTTAAGAAAATGAGACATTATCAATATTACCTCTTATAGAGACACTACTACATATGACCAAATTTGCCACAGTTTTTCGTTGCTATTGCCACGCATATATGTCGCACTTTCCATGAAAGCAAAGACTATTTTTCATGGAACTTTTTTCATCGTTATATCCACGAATCAGGAATTCATGGAAATAACGACGACATAATCCCTCCATGTGTCATCATCCTCAAGATAGTTTTACCTTAAAAAGAGTGGAAATAGTGACGAAATTTCGTCGCAATAGGGATGAAAAACCATGCCAAAGTAAAAAAAAATTACTAACAGATTACGACGCAGATGCCATACGTGCGACGAAAAAGCATGGAAATTTGCGACGAAAATGTGTGGCAATAGCGAATAAAATTGTTGGCAGAGGAAAAAATCACGAAGATCTTATGACGCAAATGTTATATGTGAGACAAAAAACTGTGGAAAAGTGCGACGAACTTTCGTGGCAATAGCGACGAAAATCATTGTCAGAGTAAAACCTAATAATTAGCTTGCAACAAACTTTTGTTGATATTGCCACGCCTCCTATAGGTTTAAAAAAAAAAATCTACATGAGAAGCTGGATGTTGGGATTCGTGAGATGTTCTAAAACAATAGGTATGATATCCACCATTTCTTATTGCTATAAAAATTTAGTAATATTGTAGCATAGTGAATTGAAACGTATCTTAGGTAAACAATACATGAGATAGAGTAGTGATAATATGGTGAATTGTGAGCTGTATATCCATGGTGAAAATATAGTAGGTTGTGCCTACATTGGGATCAATATCATCACCTAGTTTGGAGCTAATTCTAGCACAAACATGAGAGATGAAAATCAAGGACCCATTTATCAAGCTTTATAGTGAGCACCAAGGTTTGATGTACTATGAAAGAAAGGTTACTTTAAATATGTAATCAAGGTGATGCCGGAAGCTATTCATGCTAGAAACATAGTTACTATGAATCCAAGAAATAGAAAACCTTCCATAGTTTGGCCACTAAGCCAATGCATGATTCTACTAGGATATATAGTGGAAGATGAAGTCAAATAATTTTTGAAAAGTTTTCTATAGACAATAGACAATGATAAATCCACAACAAAGTTAAGGGAGGTCCTTGGGACAATTTTAGAGTCACCAATAGAGGCATAAGATAGGCACTTAAACCATGTCCAATGAACAAGGTGTGGAAAATAATTTATCTTAAATGCATTGATTCAATGATATGAAGTGTGAGAAGTTATGCTCAACTTTGGGTTGGATGTTAACATCCTACTGAAGTAATCATGGGAACTCATGGGATGACCAAATTGGGTCCACTTGTCGATCTAGTGGTAGTTGGTGAACCAATCACACATTTTCCCCATTGACAAATTGGCAAGATGGAATATCCATACCTAGTATTGTAATGGATTGATTGGGAATTTGATAATGATGTCATTTGATAAGAAGGGTTATTTGATGGTATATCCATTGGATCTAATGTAGTGAAATACATTTTTTAAATAGATAGAAGAATTATTGGATGAAGGTGTTTTTCGATAATCTCACCATAGGATAGTGGGAATACTACATTAATCCAACTACTAGTGGAAAGTTGAGTTGGAGAATAGTAGTCTCCTATGTCATTTATTCCAAAGTGTCCATTAATTTTGGGTTTCCTAGGGAGTATGAGACTTAATTGACACAAATATGCACACTACCAAATTCCATGAAGTGGATTCATGTAGAGATTACAGATCCACTAGTGTTTAATGGCACAACTAATGCCACAAAGTTTATGGAACGCATAACTTAACACATCATGTTTGAATAAAGGGTATAAACATTGGATATCACTTTGGTATATATCCTTGAATTATTGTGGGAATTTCATTATGAACTTTGGACTCACGAGAAGATATAGTAGGACTAGGAACCTACTACACATAAGGTGTGTGTTGACCCATGTTCCCATCCATCGATCTTGATAAGGACAAGATATTGATATGATTCGAAATACTTTGAATGTCCAAGTCATAGGGACTATGATATATATATATATAAGATTAGTGTAACTTAGTGGAATGTATAGGGCTATATAGGCTCGAACCATAGACTTTCTTTGTAGAATAGATCAAAGTTCTTATTATCAAAATAATTTGAATTGTTCCAAGAACCCAACATGCATTTTATCGCATTAGGATCTTTCATTAAAGGATATTGTTTTTTAATGAACTAGTTAATTCATTTAATCTCCTAGGCACGTGAATATAAGTAATAAATGAAAAATGACACTCAAGGAGTCTCACCTGCAAAAGATTTCGTCGAAGAGTAGGATCATGAACATAAATCAATCTTTTCCAAATAGTCCCTACAATTCAATGGTACTTCTTATATAGTGGAACATGTGGATCATTGTGAAACTCACTAATATACACAGGGAATTTCTATTTAGTAGTGGGTGCACAAATGTGTTCCCACCTTAGAGTCATTGTTGAAGAATTGGTACCTATAGAAGAAAAATGCAATGATAGATGGCCTACTAACCATAACTACAATTTAAGTTCTATGACACTTTTCAACTTTGAGAGGAAGATATGTTGATTAGTGGGGATATAAAACACATTCAATGTTTCCCACTAATGGGACTACCATAATGTTTGACCATAGATTCTGTAGAGGATGATTTCACAAAAGAATTTCATTCTCCATGGTTTGAATAAATAGAGGTGCACCATGTAGTCACATAAGCCAAGAATACCAACTATCTAGTTCACTATCATGGGATATTGAAGACAAATAGTCGATTTCAGTATGGAGGATGTGTCTAAGTTGGCTATTATTGGTGACTATTTGTATGAAAACATCATTGCATACATTGTATATTTTATTTGAGAGTACACTCACCTATTCCCATGTAACATATTTGAGATGAAAAGAGTGAGAGGATAACGTTGGGAGATGAATATAGAATTTAATCCTGACACCTCATCTACCAAGAAGTGACTATATAGGATGCATTCACTTTATAAGGAATAAGATAAACAATAGATATGTGATATGCTAACTATTGGTTATATATTTTTAGTGGAACAATAAGATTCCATTAGTCTAATAACATCTAGGGTGTGAAAAAGGTGGAATAATTTTTTCTGTGGAATTTTTTAGATTGAGTCAGGACTACATACATGATCCATTTCATACATGTTTTAGTCATGATATTACCAAGAAAGTGGCAATGAATGAACCTTACACCTTTATAGTAGGATTATTTGGCTATCATAAAATCTGTATCATCAAGGAGTATCAGATGAACACCATTTTTTCTATGGAATGGTGATTGTATGCATACAATCTTATGCCCTTTGGCCCAAGTAATGCACCAATTATGTTCTCTAGAATCATGTTTGTTATGTTTAATGAGTATATCCATAATTTCCTTGAGTTATATTTTCAATTATTGGCAATGTATATCTAGCTAAAGGGTCACATGGATAAACTAATGTTGGTGATGGAAAGACGTTGATTGATCTAGTTGTACCTAAATATTAAGAATTTCATTTTCTACACCCCATTCAACATCCTCTTGGATCATATTATCTACAAGGAAGGATATTTAGTCAAACTAATGAAAATCATAGTAATTTTAGAATATGTATGCACTAGAGAATGTCCCTGTGTTATGGTCATGCAAGGTATTACCATATATTTTTCATGGGGCATGCTCAACTAATAGTGTAGAAGGAGGAACTACTATGAAAATGTGTCCCATTTATATGGATTGTAGAATTTGAAAAGGGTTTTTCCAAGTTAAAACGGTGGATGGTTATGGCTCCAATTCTTGTTTTTCCCAATTGGTCAAAAATTTTCCATGTCCATGTGGATTCCACGACCTTTGCATTGGGAACATGTTGGCATAGCTAGGGGAACACATGCTACACCACCCAAGGTAATTTTATAGAAAAAAATTGTAATTACACAACCATGAAATTCAAAGGCCTGGTGATGGCATATATGCTACAAAATTTCAAGTATTATCTTCTGGACCAGTCCTTCAAGTTGTTCATTGATAATTTAGTGGTCAAGTATTTGGTTAACAATATAATGTTGGAAGCTTAATTCTATCGATGTTTGATACTATTTTAGGAGTTGGATTTTGAAGTGGTGGTTAAACTAGGTAAATAAAATGTGGGACCTAATCACCTCTCGAAGATCCACAATTGGAACAATGTTGGGATAGCTCATAAAGTGTTGAATGTAGATATATTTTGCATGGAAGTAGTTCTTTAATTCTTCACTAATATTTCCAACTTCAAATATAAATCTACATGCACTAGAAGAATATGGTGATAATAAAGATTGATAGCTCATAATTAAGGATACAAATTATTAGTTAATCATACGGTACTTGCACACATTAGAAATGGATGGGATTCTTGAATACTATGTGTTGGATCATGAATGATAGATGGTGCTCTAAGAATCCCATGATGGACATAGAAACATACATGATAGTGAGAAAACACAACTATCACAACATACATTACAATGAGACATGTTGGATGAAAGTATCATTCAACTAGGATAGAGTGCACTCTCCACTCCATTATTCATATTATATCTTCATTCACTCCTATCAGTACATATTCTCCCTTTATCTTTTATCATTTGTTTACTTAGGGTTCATATATGTGTGTGTGTGTGTCGGGAGGAGGTTTAAGATTTTGTACTAAAAATATGTTATAGTTGTATTGGTAAATGTAAGTATACAAAAAAAGGTTTTTCCCACAATCTATGATTCATACTTTGTTAAAAAAATTGACGCTTGTCTACCAAAATGCAATTCTATACTTTCATGAGGATTGTGAACTTTTACTAGTATAAAGCCTACTTTAAAAAAAATTTCAAAACCCTTACCTTATCATTGTCCTTTATCCAGATCCATTAGACCATACTACTTGATAAGAGTTGTCCACGAGATTCATTTCCATCACCAAGACCTGCATGAATCATAAAAGACAAATTATTTATATGAGTAAATAATATATAAGAAAATAAAGATGAATTTAGTTATGTAAAATACTCTAGAAAAAACGTAAGTGGTCTCATACCTTAATGAGCTTATCTTTGTTTTGAGAATAGGTTATTCTCTACTAAACAAGGCCAACCACGTGAAGGTGGAAGCTCATATGGCCCCTCCCCCCCCTCACATTGCTCTCATTTCCCCATACCCAACAAATGATTTTGCTTATATAGAAAAGATATAAACATTCATGCATAACTAGGATAGTAATAAAAACATATGAACATATAAAAATTGAAGCATATGAACATATAAACATCGATAAACATCCAAATACAAGTCATGAATTTATACATCTAATTTTTCTTTGATTTATGTTTTTTTACATTCATAAAATTGACAATTGGGGTATCATAATCATCCAAGGACATTGTATTTTGTGTGCCCTGTCCTTATATTGTTTGTGTTTCCATACACTCATGTACAATACTTCTAGTACGTCACTGAGAAGGGTGTGGAGGAATATGTGCAGGGTCATGAACTGCAACAACGAAAATGATCATATCGATATGTTGAAATATAATTGAAATAACTAATTCATTATTTTGATTAGCATTACACTATTTCTCTTTACCTGTTTGTGTAGCTATGATAGTTGGTGCGTTGATTTCTTGTCCACTTGGTTCTTCTCACAGTTCACCTTCTTGAGCTACATGCTCTTCAATTTTGAGAATATTTTATATAAGTATAAGTCAGGAAATAAATATCTACAATCACTGTAAATATTTCTAATTCTAAAGCATACATACCAAAATGGGTACTCTGCTCCCCACTATCATTGGACATGTGCACCCTTGTATGACGTGGTGTCTACTGAATACTGCTAGATTCATTGTTGTGGTAGCATTGTTTCTTGAAAACAAACATAAATACTTAGTTAAGGTTGATATAATAAAATATGAATAGACTTTACAAGCATGCTACTATGGTTTCCTTATTCATTTTATTTACTTGCGTGGCTGGGGAGATTGGAGTCTGGCCCAAGATTTTTGTATATTCAATCACACTTTTAAAACCATGCTTGTAACCAAGATTTAGGTCCTCCTCGGTGGTAGTAGTGTCGAACATATTTAATTGCAATGCATAACACCATTAAAAATACCAATAACAAAAACATATATTTGTTCATTACTATTAAATAAATATTAACCACAGTTAATCATTTAAATATTATGATTCGGACTTTTAGTTTTCCTTAGCCACCCTGACCTAGTTTATGTTTCCCTTTCTTTTCCACTCTATCATTGGTTGCTTTGGAGGTGTTTGGAGCCTACATATGGATTTTTTGAAAAAAATTAGATATCAGAATTGCTACTTAAAACAGGAAAGAAAAACATAAATGATCATATTTCACTAATAATATGACATGTGTTGTACCTTGCTTGACGAGATTGTGGATTTCTTCCTTGTTTTTAAACAAGTTCTCCTTTGCATACTGTATCAGGGCCTTCCACTCTTTCTCTGGAACCATGGGACATCACTCATGCTTGAGTTCTAATTGAAATTTCTCCCTATATTGGGCCCTGATATATTTTAAATTCTCGTCGGCTAACTTTGTAACGACTTTCTTCTTGAAAGTGTTGTCAAACAAGTTTACCATGTGGTATATTAAAACATATTTCTTTTTGCTATCTTGGCCATTCCACCGTGTGCGAATGGTGGGGCCAAACAACTCCAATGCTTTATCATTTAAGTTTTTATAGAAAACATTTTTTCCTACAGAAACGTGTTATCCATTAATTTATAATAATCTCAACAAATGTCCATTTCAATTTCATGATAAAAATGAATCAATTAATTAACAATTACCTGCAATCTTCAGAATATTGATCGGAACACATGTATCATCCACCAAAAAGGTGACATCTAGTGATCTGGTGCTTTTAATTCGTTCTTCTCCATGCAGAATAGTTTCCTCTCCATCTACAGTACACTCCTCTATGGAGTCATGTGGAGTCCCAGGCTATGGCTCATCATGCTCCGGTGTGTCATGCCAGTCAAAATGATTGTGCTCATCAATGGATTCCAGGGGAACCTCAGGAGGCTCAAAAATCCTCACATGCACTTTGCTATGTCAACATTTGTTTTGCATTGGACCATCACTACTACCTATAGCAGTTGCAAGATTGGCAGGTTCCCAGCACACGGGGTTTAAAAACTCCTACAAATGGAAAAAATTACTTTATCAAATCATATAGAAAATATAGAATAAAAAAATGGATATGAAATTGTCATAGCTGATAAAAATATGTGAATATGCCACTTACCCCAAAATTAGTTATTATATTTTGTATCTCTACAATTCTTGCCCTGTCCTCCTGTGTTAAGGGTCTTTTTCTAAGAAAACCTAGATATTCTATGTTAGCATTCATTAAGGCCTTCATTACAGTTGTCATTGGGTCAGTGGAATAAAATATTTTGTCCTCATCAATATCCTCAGTGGGAGACTTCCCACGTTGACCATGCCACAATACATTGATGAATAAAATTAATGAGATGAACTTTAACATTTGAGAAATTTAGTTATTGTAGTCATAAGTTATTACTGTATTTAACATTTACCAGTTGAGGTAAAACAGGTGCCTTTCCACGGTCACCCTGGACATATGTAGCGGGTGATTTTCGACCATGGTCACCCTGGATAGAAGTTGACACAATAAATCAATCAACAAAAGTTATGAAATTCACCTGTAACATTTAAAAAATGAAATATTGGAGTAATATCAGAAAAAAAAAATAATGAAATTTTAGAAATTTAGTTGTTGTAGTCATAAGTT
>CBVK0100300074.1:0-13258 GCA_900067695.1 Picea abies
ATCTGTCTGGGGGTGGAAGGCTGTGGATTTGGTGAGTTTGGTGTCCAGTAGTGACCAAAGGCTCGACCAGAATGTGCTAAGAAATCGACTATCTCGATCTGAGAAAATGGTTTGTGGGATTCCAAAATGTACCCAGACTCGTTCAAAGAAGAGCTTGGCAGTGGCCTCTACTATGATGCTCTTCTTCCAGCCAGCCTGAATGGCCATCTTAGAAAAGTGATCAACAACCACAAAAACACAGTCATTTCCCTGCTTGGTGGATTGGAGGCCCGACATGTAGTCCATTGAGATGGATTCCCATGGCCTGTCAGGAGTAGGAAGAGGGGTGTATAGGTCCTGTTTCTTAGTGGTCAATTTGGCAATAGAGCAGACAGTGAAGGACCTGATATACTTGCCAACCTCCTGTCGAAGTTCCGGCTAGTAGAAATGTTTCTGTAGCATCGCCACTATCTTTTCGATGCCAAAGTGTTCTACCACCTGACTGTAGTGGGCTTCCCAGATCAGCTTCGCTCACTGACTTGATGGAACACAGATATGGCCTAGGTGACACAACAACCCATCATGAATATGGAAATTATCGACAACTGCATTTGCACCCAACATTTGGTAGGTGGTGGTGAAGTCAGGGTCTGTCTCATAGAGTTGGGGCCATCTAGATGTCTAATGGCCACAAGATTCTAGCACCAAGGTGAGTGTTGCGATTGGTGGTTTGTTGAGGCAATCAACGACGTGATTGGTGCTTCCTATTTTATACTTGATGTTGAGGTGGAATTGATGCAAGTATGTGGACCACTTTTGATGGCGATCATTCTGCAATTTTCCCTATGTCTGCATGAACTGCAGTGGCTTATGATCAGTGTGGATGACTCTCTTCTTCCCAAGAATGTAATGTCTCCACTGGCGGCATGCTTTCACAATGGAGTACATTTCTTTGTCATATGTAGGGTACTTAGAGACAGTATTTGATAGTGTCTCACTATGATAGGCCACGGGGTGGCCGTGCTAAGTGAGAACGGTGCCCACAACATAGTCTGAAGCATCTGTCTTGATCTCAAAGGGATGTTATAGGTCTGGTAGTGAAAGTACTGGGGATGAGCACAAGCGCTGCTTCAAATCATCGAACGCTTGTTTTTGGGATTGGACCCACACAAATTTCTCCTTACCACCACCCCTTTTTATTTGGCTGAGGGCCCATGCAATATGGGAGAAACCCAACACGAACCTGCAGTAGAAATTAGCAAGTCCCAAGAAGCTCTGAAGCTCAGCGAGTGTTGTTGGGGCTGGCTAGTCATGAATGACTTGGATCTTGGCTGGATCCACATGTACGCCATGCTGATCAATGATGTAACCCAGGTAATGGACCCTGTCCATGCCGAAGGAGAATTTTTCCAGGTTGGCGTATAGGTTGTGCTAGCATAGGGTGTGCAGAACCTGCTGAATATGTTGCAAGTGTTCGACCCAAGTATTGCTCTAAATTAGAATGTCATCCAGATACACCACTACAAAATTATTGGTGAATGGTCACAGGATATCGTCCATCATCCTCATGAAAGTGGCTGAAGAATTTGTCAAACCAAAGGGCATGACCAACCATTTAAAAAGTCCTTCCTTTGAATTGAAGGCGGTCTTCCATACGTCTGTCTGTTCTATCGGGACCTGGTGGTAGCCAGACTTCAGATCAATCTTACTGAAGTATTTGGCCCCCATGAGTTGATCAAGGAGGTCATTGATTTGGGGAATCGGGTACCAATTTTTGATAGTGATTTTATTCAGAGCCCGGTAATCAATACCGAGTCGTCAGGTTCTATCTTTCTTCTATACCAACATGATTGGGCTCCCTAAAGGTTATGAGTTGGGGCAGATGTGCCCCTTATGGAGCAGTTCTTGGATCTGTTGCTTGATCTCCTCATTCTCTAACAAAGAATAATGATAGACTGGCCCATTCGACAGTGGTGCACCGGGGGTCAGATCGATGGGGTGCTTGACCTGGCAGTGCAGAGGTACCCCTGTAGGTGAGGAGAAGATATCTGAGTATTCTTCCATGACTTTATCTACTTGCTTCTGCTATGTGGAGAGGTCGGCTGCAGAGACCCTGGAAGTGGCTGCAATATTTCGCTTATTCTGAGAGCAAATCACGAAGAAGACAAACTTCCCCGTCTGAGAGATGACCTTCCTACATTACTTAGCGGAGATCAAGAAAATAACACTAGGTGGGATTGCCTTGGGTATCCTCTACAATTTCCTGTTCAAAGTAATAATATCACTATGAGGCCTAGAATCATATACAACATGATGTTTCCATAAATAAGGTTGGACCAAAAGAACATCACAAACTTCGAGAGAAGCAACATCACACAATACCTTGTCTTTGAAGGGCTTTATGTCGTATGACAATCAACATTGTTGGCTGATGCGGAGAATGATTCCTTGATGGATCCATCCAATTGTGTAGGGTTGTGGGTGGGGCATTGTTGGCAGGGCCAACCACTTGATGACCTCTTTTGAGATGAGGTTCTTCTAGCTACCGCTATCAATGATGAAGTGTAGCGGGGTGCCTTTTACCCACATATGTGAAGGGAATAGGTGTTATCCTTCTTCTGGCTCATCTGGTTCACCAGGTTGGAGCTTGGTGGTAGCAATGGTGGCACTGGGTTTCACGTCAATGATCCGTCTTCCCCTTTCTAGTTCTTTCTCGTAGTCAAAATCTGCATGTGATTAAGAGGCTTTCACTTTGGCCACTAGTGACTGCTTTGAGCGGCAGTCAGCAGTGTTATGCCAAGAGCTCTTATGGAAGTCGCACCACTTCTCGGTATCTTTCTTTGTCTTTCCGGTGTCCTTCTTTTCTTGCGGCTTGTACTGGTTGTCCTGATACTGTCCATATTTTCTCTGTCCTTTGTTTGATGGGTTGGGGCTGCCCTTTCCTGGATTTTGTTGTGCGGGGTTCCCAGGCCCAAATTGCCGCGTCTTTTGTTTGAGATTCTTCTCGATTTTGACGTTATATCGGTAGGCCGCGCCCAAGGATGAGATGTCCAGAAATTCCATTTTGGTCTAGATGTATCTATGTAGAGCACCACGATACTTGAGCACTAGATGTCGCTCTGAATATTTGATACCCAACTTGGTGCGCAAGGTATGGAAGATATTTGTGAAATCTGGCACTGCTTGGTCTCTTTCTTGCCACAGTGTGGTCCATTTGGTATACAGGTTGTCATAACTTCTGACAGGGTAGTATTGTTCCTTAATAGCATCCCTGGAGGATTCCCAGGTGGTTGTGGCTGAAAATAATGAGGTTTCCTCTATTTCCTTTTGCTCACAGAAATTTTCCCACCAATCTTTGACATGGAGAATGACTTTGAGGAGCACAAAAGTAATCTTTTCTCTATTCGAAAATTTATGAACAGAAAAATACCCTTCTAGTAGATTCAACCACTTATCTACAACATCTGTGTCTATCTGACCTTCAAATATAAGAATATCAAAGTTTATTTGTACCTTGAAGGGGCGACGCTTCCGTTCGAAGAAGATGTGTTGCCTATTGGTAGTCGTTGAAGGATTTGCGCAAAACTATCCATCATCTCATTCCTCTGTTGCATGAGGGCTTCCTCAATCAATATTTTGAAAGGATCTCCTATTCCATCATCTTTCTTTTCTCCTACCATGGGGGGTCGCTTGGGCGTGCGAGAGATTCTGTGCTCAAGAGAAGCAAGCTCGAGACCCAACTCTTTGTACTTCGACCTCGTTGGGGACATGCATTAAGACGACAAGGAGAAGACCGCTCTGATACCACTGATCTGGATGTTATGAGTAGAATGAAATGAATACAGATTATTAACAGGTGCTTAACACAAAATAATAGAGATACAGTCAAACTAGTTTTCTATTCAATAATTAAATAAGATGAAACTGTAAAATGCAACGGAAACAAGCTTGTTGGAATGGTGGTGGCTTATCTCTGAGAAGAGATGTGACGGTAGCGCGCATTCACAAGAAGAAGGTTACAATGAGGCTCTGAAGGCATTTTTACAATAATCAAGAATGCCAAAAACCCTAGACATCCAAAAACCTAACCCTAGGAGATGAAGTGCCAAAAGTCATGTGGGCCCTGTTTGGGTAAGTTAGTACATCAACTTCCCGAGGTCGTAACTTTTGCATATGATCTCCATTTTAGGCATGTGATAGCCCGTTGGAAATGTATCGTCGAGGAGATTCATTTTTGGGGCTCAATATTCTTGTGGCTATCATTGAGGATTTCGATACTGAAAAACCTTCATTTAGGCCCTCAAAATGGCCCCGTAAGTTAAAACTACTAAAAATAGTAAATTGCCAAAAATGTCAGAAAATTGTTTTGATCTAGTTGGAAAACGTGTGTGGCCACTGATATCCATCTGGATCACAAGAAAACCAGTCAAACAAGGGAACAAAGAAATATAAAAACCTGTGGTAGTAGGTGCTGAAATATTGAGTGCTCATAAGTGATGGAACTTTGTAGGAAAACGACCGTTGCTTGGAGAAATCAGATTGTAAGTGGTCATGTAAAGTGGAGTTGCAATCAAATAGCTATGTAAGCCATCATTCCATCATGGTTTTCAGATTCACTAGAGAATGATATGCTACCTCCTTAGACTTTCCCTGTTGACTTTGATGAAATAACAACCAGGTTTACTCCCATTTAAGATGACTTTAAGACAGAGTTTCCCAAAATGCCAAGTATGATAAAAGGGATTCTAGGAATTCAATCTTTTCAAGCAACCACCCAACAATAAGGACAATACCCTTCGCATTGAACACCCGAAAAACTAAAAAGAAGACAACCTGCGACATTTAAAAATGAAAAAGACCAAAACTAAGGGAGAAATAAAAAGGGGGTTTATACTCCAAAACTGGAACCAAACAAGCAAGAAGACTCAAAATTGAAACCACGTAGAAAAAAAGGCTCAAGATTGAAACCGAGGGACAAAAAGGCTCAAAATTGAAACCAAGGGGATATATACAAGCATGAAAAGGCAACATCAAATACATACAAGAAGGAAAATCAGTAACATTGAATACATACAAACAGAAAAAGAAAAAATGGTGACTTATGTACAAGATGACGAGGCCTCTCAGGAGCAAAAGAACTTTAGGTGATGACCATTCACAGGGAATTGAAGTGGTTCGCCATTCAAGGTTTTTAATCTGAAAGAATTTGTCCCTAAGACCTCGTAGATTGTATAAGGAACCAACCATAAAGAATCAAACATGTGATGTTTGGATGGGGCCTCGTGTGCTTTGTCCCATAATAAGACATCATCTCCTATGTTGTAATTTACCATTGTGGCTCTTTTATCGAAGGAACATTTAAAAATGTCTTGCTTCTTCTGGAGGTGTTGGAATGCATCTTTTCTTACTTCTTCTAGTTTGACGAGTGTGTCTAAGTGATGTTGTAACAATTGGAAATGATTGCCTGCCTCAGCGATAGCCAACCTCAAGGCTAGAATTTGTAAGTGAACATGCAAGACAACAGGAGCTCCATACACCAAAGTGTAAGGACTTTGAACCGTTGTTGTCTTATGAGTTATATGATAAGCCCATAAAGCAAAGTTTAACTTTGTGTGTCAATCACACTTGTTATCCTTGAATGTCCTCTTAAGGATCCAAATCAGATTTTTATTTGTTGATTCGGCCAATCCATTACCTTGGGGGTAATAGGTGGAAGATCGAAAAAGTTGGATGCCATATGTAACACCAAGGTGGAGCATGAAATCATACATGAAAGTTGATCCATTATTAGTTAATATCTCAGCAGGAGTTCCAAAACGGGATAAAATGTTACATTCAACAAATTCTACCACCTGTTGACTCATAGAGTTCCTAAGAGCAATTACTTCAACCCACTTTGTAAAGTAGTATGTAGCTATTAAGATGAATATGTGGCAATCACTGGAGGGAGGTGCAACTGGCCCAATAAAGTCAATGCCCCATCTTGCAAAAGGGATTTGGACTTCAATAGGACTAAGGGGTAAGGCATCTAACTTTTGCTTCCCAGTGAAGCATTGGCAAGCTTCACATTTTTGAGCTAGTAAATGGGCATATTTGTGGAGTGAAGGCCAAAAGTAACCTGCATGTAAAAATTTTGCTACAGTGGTTTTGGCTAAAAAGTGACCTCCACAAACCCCAGAATGGCATTGTTCAAGTGCCATTTGGGCTTGGTCAGGACTCAAGCATTGTGACAAAACCCCAACAAGGTTTCTTTGGTAAAGGATTTGGTCTTGTAAAACATACCAGACAACTTGAAAACAAAGTGTTTGTTTGGCTTTAGTATCCATGTCCAGTGGGAACACACCATTGATCAGAAAATATACGATAGGTCTATACCATGGTTGTGAGGCTAACTCAGTTTCATTAACCAGTTCTTCGAAAGCAATCAAGTCATCTACTTGAGGTGGTTCAGCTATGACCGATGGGTGGGATTGGGTTAGCAATCCAACCAACCCTATCCCCCTTATGGTTTTCATCAGTTTAATGTCCAAATCATACTCTTGCATGCACATGATCCATTTGGACCACTTACTATGCAATTCGGTTTGATTCAAAGTAGTGACTAAGAGAGAGGTAGGCACAAAAAGATGAACTTTATGGCCTTGGATGTAATGTCAAAATTGTTCCAAGAATTTATACAAAGAATAACCATGTTTGTCCAGTTTAGAATAGTTCAGTTGGTGTGTCTTCAAATTTTGGCTCACAAAGGCGACTGGCCTAGAATTTTCCTCATGATCCTTTTGCAATAAGATTGCAGAAATTGTCTCCTCTGATTAATTAGTGTACATGACAAAGTCTTTAGAGGGATCAGGACTAATTAATAGAGCGGAAAAATAAATGGCTTGATTAATGGATTCAAAATCTTGATGGGTAGGGGGGTCCCATTTGAACCGAATGTCCTTCTTCATAAGCTGATTTAGAGGTTTAACTACTTGAAAAAAATTAGGAATGAAGCGTCTAAGGAAGTTTATCTTTCCAAAGAAAGATTTCATTTATTTTTTATTAGTAGGTAAGGGAAGATTTTTTATTTCTACCACTCTCCCAGGATCAACTTTGACACCTCCTCGAGAGATGATGTGACCCAAAAGTTTTCCCTCCATAACACCAAAAATGGTCTTCTTAGGATTTAAAGATATGCCAAACCTACGACATCTAAGGAGAACCTGCCTAAGGTGATCAAGGTGACTACTCCGTTCTTTGGAAAATTCTGTGAGGTCGTCGAAGTAGACAAAAATGATCTTACCCAATAATCCTTTGCAAGCAATGGCATGGCACGTTGAAAGGTGTCCCCAACATTAATCAATACAAAAGGCATCGTGTTATATGCATACGTGCCCCAACGAGTAGTGAAGGTGGTTTTATGACTATCAGAAGGGTTGAGGGTACTTGATTGTATCCTGAGAAACCATCTAAAAGGGACATCATTTGAGACCCAAAGACTTGTTGGAGGATCTCTTCCATTGGTGGGATGGGGTAATTGTCTTTTAGGGACACTCTATTCAAATGTTGAAAGTCGACACACAAACGAATATCACCAGTTTTCTTCCTAACGAGAACCAAATTAGATACCCATTGTGAGTAAAAGACATGGTAAATGACCCCAGATGCTTCCATATTGTCCAATTCAACTTTAATTGTTTGTTCCAAAGCAAGGTTGTTCTTTCTTTGCCTCTCCCTGTAAGGTTTCGAATCAAGGATTATCGGTATTGCATGGACTATCTCATGCATATCGAAAACCTTGAGGTCTTGATAGGACCAAGCAAAAACATCCTTGAACTCTGTCAATATTTCCGTGAATTGAATGATCTCAGAAGAGGAACACTATGAACCTATATAGACCAGTTTTGGATCTTTCTCAGTTCCTAGGTTAATAGGGATGGCTTCTCGCACGTTTCTAATAGATTCACTATCAATACTAGGGGCATAAGTAGTAGCATCATTGGAATCAAACATGGATTCCAGTACGGACAAATTGGGGGGAATATTATTTGTCTTCAATTGGATTATGTTCCCAGTTTCCTCTTCCAACTCATGGCTGATATGTGCATCTTCGAACTCTTCCTTGTTTTGAAGGAATCTACAAATTTGTTCGCTAGTGTCAAAAACTTGCCAAGAGTCGAAATTATCAGGTAACGCAAGTCTATGTAAAATTTGGACTTTTATATCTTCGATAGACCTTACGAAATCCAAAGTGAAACAAGAAACAACCAAGGCCAAATTATCAACTACATGGTTTGCGGCCCTAGGCACGACTTGAATGTTGAAAGATAATAACTTCTCAATAAGTTCCTTAGCCCTTCAGTGGTATTATTTGAGGCGTGGGTTGTGAACCTCATATTTATATCTAATTTGATTCACAACCAATTTAGAATATCTACTCACCAACAAATGGCGTATTCCTAAGCCTAAGGCATTTTGGAGGCCTTGAACTAAGGCTTCATATTCAGCCATGTTATTAGTGTTAGGGAATTCTAACCAAAAAGAGAAAGGGATTTCTTTTCCCTTGGGGCATCCACGGGTATGTCATGAAGAGGTCTAGCCAACCTCAAAGGAGTCTCGGGTTTCCATGGCATTTCCATCGGAGCAACTATGGGAGGAACAAAAACATTTGTTGAAATGATGGGAGAAACAACTAGAGGATTAATAACTGTTACTGGATTAACTAAAGTTTTCTTTAGTAAGGGGCTTTGAATAGGAGAAGAGGAAGAGGGTGAATCAGTTCACACTACAGAGGTAACGAGTTTCCCTGGTTTCCCAGGTGTATGTGTCTCACTACTTGTTTTCTTTCACGAACTTTGACTTCTTGTAATCCTAGGGGACACTATTTCCCTAGTCTTAGGATACTTCCTCCCTACCAGCTTGCAAGGGGATCAAGTAAGTACTTTGAGTACAAGAGGTGTATCAACTACAATCCTACTCTTTCTAACACAATGTAGATTAACCCAACTAAAAACAAAGCTTTGTTTTTTGTTCTTCTCGAAGTGGAATGTAAGGTATGACATATTTATAACTTCTCACATGAGTTCGAACAAGTAAAATATGACAATGGCAAGGTAAGAGGAAAATGAATAATCGATGGTATTTATGACTCCCAGATGCAACGAAAAATGCAAGTGAACTGAACTATAACAAGTACCAAAGAAAAATTCCAAAGGGCAACTGAAACACCTTGCCACTAAATTTTTTCAACAAGTAGGAAAAGGACCGCAAAGAATTTGGGTCCAATGCTCAGTACAAGCTTGGGATATAAGAAAATATAAAGAGGTTTGCAAGTTCCCCAGTATGGTTGCCAGAAAAAGGTAGGTTCTATAAGAAAAATCTTTCCATTGGGACAGATCCGACCTATCCGGTTGTGAAGCCGGTTACAACCTCTTTGATAGCTCGGCATGAGGCAGAGACTACCCGCACCTCAGGTGGTTCTTCACCCGACGAGGTAATGAAGGGGAAAAAAGAGAGGCGAAAGACTTACAAGAAGTCTTTCTTAGGACCACCCACCCTGGGTGTTGTCCTCCCTCAGGTTCCTGGATGGCCAAAATGGCCTGGGGGGTGAAAATTATGGACAGTAGGATGAAAACAAGATCGTTGATTTTTAGGAAAATGAACTAAATAAAGAGAACAACGAGCTGTTCACTCCCTTAAAGCATTGGAAAATGGCCCAGAATGTGTCCGCGGGGTAAACCAGTGTCCTGGGTAATTAACTAATGGATGCCTCAAGTAAAAAATATGTGAAACAATAGTGAAACATGAACTTAATAGCTACAACCAAGTCCTTTTAAATGGCTGCAAATTGTGAACAACAAATTGTTCGAAGCTTTTGAGACAGGGAAACAAGCCCTGAATGGCTTGATACCCCCTGGGGTGACCCATGAAGTGATCCCAGAAGATTGTTAAATCAAAAGGTGGTTGTAAAAGGGGATGAACAACCTTGTTACAAGTTGTTACAGGATATTATATAAGGGAAATTATTCACAACTTCAATTTTGGTTCGTGGGTGAAAGGTGGATTGACGAAAGGTTGACTTTTAAAGTATTTTATTGGTCAATTTTTAGTTTTTATCACAAGCCTTGGCCACCACACTATTTTGAAGGTTATCTCGATTAGGCAAACACATCCCGAGACTGTGCCAACCAATATAAGAAGACTATTCTTGGAATACCACGATGGTTAGGTTGAAGAGTCTCCCATGCAGTTCAAAGAACATGGATTAGCCACTTCTCGTCACTAGTGCTTTCGAGCTCTTAAAGCCGCTTGGATGGAAGAAGGATACCTGCGAAAAGGGAGAGGCCTAGGACCCCCCTAAAGGATTTTTTTGTTGAGATTACCCAAGCATAGTAGTATTCCAACCAAGCTAAGCTAATCAAATCCTTGACCGTGTGGTACTAAGGAAAGACCACTCGACTTGTACGAACTAGAAAACTTCCGAGGGGCTCCTTATGAAGACTCCCTGGCTTCGACTCTTAATATCCTACAAAATTGAAATTACTTAAAATGAAATACCAAGCCATCCACATGGCGAAGTCACATATTTCTTTCACAAGTGTGCCTCCTGGTTACTGAATTTGAAATCTATTTAAAACTATGTACATAAAATGAGTAAATAGGTAGGCGACATATATGTCACGGCTAAATAATATGTATATATAGATATCTAAATAGTATAAGTTTTTTTTTTGAGTGTATGGGGCGGACCCCTGAATTGCTTTCAAGTGTTTTTGTGGCATTTTGCATTTATTTAGCTTGTTGATTTTGTATGGCCCCTTTAGGGGCAGCCACATGTAGATTAGTGAGTGAAAAATGATACAATGAAAATATACCAAGATTGGATAATTACAAATGACGATTACACCATTCAACCCAAAGGAATGGGTTGAGTCTCTTTGTGAGCGGCAAAGTCGCCATGTGCATGAAATCCCCAAATAACTCCTTGTATGGGGGTTGGAAGTTTAGTGTTTGAAATATAAAAAGCGTGATGATTATCTATGCAAGTATAGATCATATTTTTTAACATAAATTCACAAGTGGACTACTCAAGATATCTACACAAATCAAACATATCAACATTGGTATGTGTACAATTTTTTTTTGAATGAGTGCAAGTGATATATAAAGTGAATATGAGAGTGATTGGGTAGATTTACCGATCAAAATGGATGTTTTTCTTCGCTGCCCTGCTGGCCCCTTTGCCTCAAACATGTCTCTAGGTAGTCCCCAACCGCTTAGGAGAACTAGAATAGGTGACCGGTTGTGTCCTTGCAGGAAAACAATGAAATTTTAGTATTTATGTATAGAAAAACTGAAATAAATATAATAAAAATTTACACATAAGAAGTATATAACAACCAACTAAGATGGATGTCCCGTGGGGGGAAATTGACCAAAATGACCAATTTTCCTATTTGGGACAGCAAGGTTAATGATAAGAAAACATAACAGAAATATACATGAATGAAAAATAAAGAAAACAAGTATGAACAACCAACTAAGAGGCCTATTTAAGATTCGTCCTAAGGGGACCTAGGACTCCCAACCACTAGCTAAGGCTGAAAACAATTGAGTAATTCAGAAAATTTGCACTAAAACACATTAAACAAGTTAAACCAAGTTGTTAGAAGATGAAAGTAAGCAAGTTAAACCCAAGGAAGCAACAAAAAACACCTAGCTAACCAATCCCTCCTGGAGATAACTAACATAACAAGCATTTTCCCCTACCCCTCAACCCTTAACCAACAAATGACACATCCAACAACTAAAATCTAACAAATATCACACACACAAAGAGTCTTGGAAATTTCAGCAAAGATTTGTTATTATATTCATCGTCATTTTTTTACAATGCCAACCCTCTTATTTATAAAGGAGAGGTGAAGGCTTAGGGTTAGGTCAAAAGATACTTGTCACTTTTGGAAAAGTGACAAGTGGACCAACCCTAAAGTATTTTTAGCAAGTTAAACCCAAGGAAGCAACAAAAAACACCTAGCTAACCAATCCCTCCTGGAGATAACTAACATAACAAGCATTTTCCCCTACCCCTCAACCCTTAACCAACAAATGACACATCCAACAACTAAAATCTAACAAATATCACACACACAAAGAGTCTTGGAAATTTCAGCAAAGATTTGTTATTATATTCATCGTCATTTTTTTACAATGCCAACCCTCTTATTTATAAAGGAGAGGTGAAGGCTTAGGGTTAGGTCAAAAGATACTTGTCACTTTTGGAAAAGTGACAAGTGGACCAACCCTAAAGTATTTTTTTCTTTTTACAAAAAGTAACCTTATCCTAAAAGCATCTTATCCAAAAGAATCTTATCCTAAAGAGAACCTTATCCAAAAAGGGGATCAAATCAGATTTGATTTGATCCTTCAATTACATAGTAATACATGCCAACACGTAAATCATGCGAGAGTTCATATTACAAAAAGTCATTTTTCGTAAAATGATAAAACTTAATATGCCACATCACCATTTGCCTTAGAATTTGTGCCATCCCAAAGGATCTTTGACTGCTGCCATGTTTTGCATCTGTATATGAGGTGGTTTAGGACAATTCCCGACCATCCATGGCTACCTTTGGGATTTGGTTGTTGTAAGTAATGAAATGCCTGTTGTTCAGGCACTTTTCAGACCTAATTATACCCACCCTTTGCTGCCTATAAGTTTCCCTATGAGCTAGCCAAAGCATGGTTTCAATTTGGGCTTGTTTCGGTGAGGGGACCCCTTGGACCTGAACCTTGAGAGGCTCTTCCCCTTTACCAAAAATCCACAAAAAAATTATTTCCTATGACCATGCTATATCTCTGTCCGCTACCTTTCCTCTGCCTTTCATTTGGTGAAAATTCGACTCTGGATGAGTAAGATATGGCCCTAGGAAGGTACGTGGAAGGAGCCGGCCGGGTGATTGATCAGGGAAATAGTTTGAAGTTGGGGTAAAATTATGGGCTGAACACCAGAATTGAAAGGTCCCTACAAGCTTGCATTCCTGTAGCTAAAATGGGTTTTCCTCACCCGACCTGATTTGGCGTCGGAGGCCCCCAATTAGGCCTCCTTCCGGTGCATGTTTGTCAGGCTAGTAATGAGTCCCTGTCGCTTTGGGACATGCCACTGAAAATATGGGTTGAAATTACAGAGATGAATGCCATGGATGCATTCTAGAGTTCACCCCGGTTGTTTCTACTATTCATGGGAAAATATATGCCTCTGTATGGTGAAGTTATGGAATTAAAAAGGCAAGTGAAA
>CBVK0100300075.1:0-13257 GCA_900067695.1 Picea abies
GAATTAATAGAAGGAAGCTTTAATTCAAGCTCATGGTTTTTTGTTGTTTTCTCTGTGTATTGTTGAAGTGCACATGAATGTTTGTTTTATGGTTATGCATTTGCTTTGTATATGTTGTGCATGTGATTTCAGGTTTCAAACTGAAGTTTGAGAGGGGAGAGAATAAGTTTCAATTGTTTCTCTATCTGAGCCAGGAGATTCCTGCAAGGTGTGCAGTTGAATTCATCCGCAAGGAGTGCGTTGATGAAGGCTCAGTAGTCTAACTTTTGTTCTCATTCACCCAGGAGTGGATTTTGGTTGTAGAAGTCGTGCAAGAAGTGCGTAGGCTAGAAAATAAGACTCAGTTGTAAATCTGAGCAAAGGAAGATCTAAGACTGCTGCTGCAGGAGTTGCACAGAGTCGGAAGGATTCAACACTTGGGAAGTCGTTGAATGTTGAGCGCAGGGAGTGCGCGCAAGTCCCTTTGAGAGAGTCAGAGTGGGGAAAGCTCAGGAGGAACAAAGCCTTCGAAATCATCGAAGGATTGCACAGGAGACTTCCGTGCTAAGAAGTCATCAAGAAAGGAGGAAAGGAATCAAGCGTCAGGATTTGCTGAGGAGGTCGACGAAATCCCGTCAGTCGTTAGATCTCGGGGAGTTGCGTGGGGGTTAAGTCCCAGCGAGTTGAGGAGGAGTCCTAGAAGAACCATCAGGATATTCGAGTCATCGGGGTTCGACATTTTAGGGTTTCTGAGGACAATGGAACCGTCGCACCAGAAACAACGATATCGCGAAACACGATATCCCGACAGTCAAAGTTGTGGGCTCCGAAAGGTGTGATAGGAGACAGATGTCATCGCGCTTCGGGGTTCGGAGTTTTGGAGGTCCCGAGAACTAGCGCATTTGAAATCACAAAACTCTGACTTGTGATTTCCCGATCACTACGAGAGTGTGGGTCCCAAGTGCTAGGACGGAGGACAGGTGGCCATCTATATCGGGTTCGGGGAATTGAAAATCTCGTGTTCATTGACAACGGGAATCGCGATCTTCCGGTATGTGATTTCCCAACAGGGTTAAGGTCTGTCATGGAGGATAGGTGTCGGAAGGCCAAGCCTTGCTGTGAGTTGACGCCAGGTGGCATCGAAAATCGGAGATTCAGAGATCTCAAGGGCGTGAGCTCTGTGTAGTTCAAACTCGCGAAGTCCGAAACTCCGATAGGAGGAAGGGACCGTGGTCGGGTGGACCAACATGTCACATGTGAAAGGAGTTAGCCGGAGGGGCTAAAGGGTGCAGCGGTACCATCAGAGATCGGGAGTCAAGGATTCATGAGAGCAGTGACTCACGACAGCGTGAGTACCGATTTCCCAACAAAGTAATTCCCGATAAGAAGCAGGAAGCCGTGGGTGAATAGTCATCGGGGTTCGGGGATTTATAAGACCCGATTCCGTGAGTTCAAGATCCATGATCACGTGAAATCCGATTTCCCAATAGCACAAGGGAAGATCATAAAGAGCATTATGTGGGTGTGAAAACCTCCCGATAAGGGGTTGAAGAGAATTTTAGCTCTTCAGGCCAGTAAAGAAGAAGGTCCTAGTGGGAGCAGACATGGCCTGGTTGGTGCATGCTACGTCAGAGTGGTATCAGAGCGAGAGAATCTCTTTGTTTTCTGTAACAGGGAGAAAGGAAAATTTCACCATGCCGCCAAGGAGAGAAAGACAATCACCCGATCCAGAGGATAGGGGAAACCAGAGAGGAAGAGGAAGACAAGCATAGGTGCCAGAGATGGAAAGGTAGATACGTGATCTTAGAGAGAGATTAGAAGATATGGAAGCAGCGCAGAGATGCACAACAAATGCTAGAGATCTGAGCGACTCTGAAGGCGAAGTTGAAGCCGAACAATAAGGAGAAGTTGCAGCCGAACAATAAGGAGAAGTTGCAGCCGAAGATGCAGCCAATGAGTGGTTAATAAAAGCTATCGCTCGGATGAGTTTGAAGACAAAGATGGACATTCCATCTTACGAAGGGAGTCTGGATGCAGAAGACCTATTGGATTGGATCCGAGCTCTTGACACTTACTTCGATTATGAGGATATCGAAGAGGATAAAAAGGTCAGGCATGCTGTCACCAAATTGAAGGGACACGCAACATTATGGTGGGACAAACTTCAAGAAGATAGACGTTCCAAAGGCAAGCAAAAGATCAAAAGATGGGATCGAATGATTGCAAAGATGAAGGCAAAGTTCATCCCAAGGGATTATCAAATCACACTATTCAGGAGGATGCAGAACCTGAGGCAGAAGTTGATGACGGTGAAGGAGTATACTAAGGAATTTTACAAGCTCAATATCAGAGCAGGTCATCGGGAGAGCGATGATGAAAAATTTTCCAGGTATATGAATGGCTTAAGATATGATATCCAGGATGAGATGAGTATGACAACCATCAGAACGGTGGAGGATGCGTATCAGATGGCGTTGAAAGCTAAGGAAAAGCTAAGCCGTAAGCCAACACAGCGAGGCAGAGGTAAGAGCCAGCCGAAAGGTAAGTCGGTTGCCCAAGATAGGTTCCAGAAATCTAAGGACGACTAGAATAAGCCTCAGATGAGAACCGAAAGAGGTGGAAGTTCACAGCGAGGCCAACACGCTGAACAGCGAGGGTAGCAGACAGAAGAGGGTGGAGGATATGCTGATAATAATACTTTTTCTCGTACCAGAGGTAGAGGAAGAGGCAGAGGTGGAGTCATCACATGCTACACATGTGGGAAGAATGGGCACAAGGCAGTTGACTGTCCAGATAGAAAGAAGGATGGAGGAGAAAATCACATTGTCGAGGCACAGAGGCGAGATGCTGAAGCAGAAGACGCAGAAGACGGAAGGTCATTGATGATGCGTAAGGTTCTCTTAACACCCGAGAAGGAGGTGGAGGACATGACTCAGAGAAACAGACTTTTCAGAACCACATGCAAGACCAAAGACAGGAAGTGCAAGGTTATCGTGGATAGAGGAAGCACAGATAATCTCGTTTCAACCGAGATGGTGGAAAAGTTAGAGCTGGAAACAACTGATCACCCGAGTCCATACAAAGTCTCATGGCTATAGAAGGGACATCAGGTAAGTGTCACCAAACAATGCTTAGTGGACATCAAGATAGGAGGATACAATGATAAAATACTATGTGATGTTATTCCTATGGATGTATGTCATTTATTGCTAGGCAAACCATGGCAATATGACAGAAACGTAGTTCATGATGGGAAAATGAATACGTACACTTTGGAGAAGAATGGAAGAACACATATGCTACTTCCAATTAAAGATAAAGAAGTAAAACCAGAACCGAGAAATACTGTACTTCTCATGAGTGGGAAGGAACTTCTGGTAGAAGTAAAGAATAAGGAAGATCCACAATTCTTTGTGGTCAGGAAACCAAAAGTTGTTTTGACCAGCACAAGACTGGATGATTTGCCAGAAAAAATTCAGGAACTGCTGGAAGAGTTCGCTGATATAGTGGTGGACGAATTACCTCATTCGTTGCCGCCGGTGAGAAGCATGAGTCATCATATAGACCTCATACCAGGAGCTAGTTTACCGAACAAAGCAGCGTACAGGTTGACGCCGCAGGAGAACGAAGAGGTTAAAAGGCAGGTACAGGAACTGCTGGATAAAGGACTGATCAGGGAAAGTTTAAGTCCGTATGTCATTCCAGCGGTACTGAGTCCAAAGAAAGATGGACGTTGGAGAATGTGCACTGATTCCAGAGCCATTAACAAGATAACCATCAGGTATAGGTTTCCATTGCCACGGATGGATGAATTGATGGACTGTTTAGGTGGAGCAATTTTTTTTTCAAAGGTTGATTTGAAAAGCGGATACCATCAGATTCGCATGCGGAAAGGCGATGAGTGGAAGACAGCCTTCAAAACCAACGAAGGGCTGTATGAATGGCTAGTCATGCCGTTTGGCTTGACGAATGCACCAAGTACATTCATGAGGCTGATGAATGAAGTGCTGAAGGAATTCATTGGTAAGTTTGTCATTGTTTATTTAGATGACATATTGATTTTTATCAAAACAAAAGAAGAACATTTGGAGCATTTAGCTGTAGTAATGAAGAAGCTACAGCAAGAGAAGCTGTTGATAAACATGAGGAAATCTTCATTTATGAAGACAAAACTCATTTACTTGGGATTTGTCATATCAGCAAATGAACTGAAGATGGATCCAAGTAAAGTGGAGGTAATTAAAAATTGGCCATCACCTAGAAATATTTTCGAGGTGAGAAGTTTTCATGGACTGGCAATTTTCTACCAAAAATTCATCAGGAATTTCAGTGGGATTAGCGCAACGATGATGGACACTGTCAAGAAAAGACACAAATATTTTCATTGGACTGAAGAGGCAGAGAAGAGCTTCAATCTGTTGAAGCGAAAGATCACAGAACAACCGATTTTAGTGTTGCCGGATTTTACAAAGGTGTTCCCAGTAAAATGTGATGCGAGTGGCTTTGCCATAGGAGTGGTCTTAAGCCAGGAGGATAGGCTAATTGCATATTTCAGTGAGAAGCTGGATGAGGCAAAGGTGAAGTACTCCACGTATGATAAAGAATTTTATGCTATCATATAGGCGTTGAAGAAGTGGAGGCATTACTTGATCCCAAAAGAATTTGTTCTGTATAGTGATAACCATGCATTACAGTTTGTGACTCAACACGAGAAGTTGAATAAAAAACATGCTAAATGGGTAGAGTATATGTAGAATTTTACATTTGTAATTAAACACATTTCAGGTACTGCTAACAAAGTGGCTGATGCTTTGATCAGGAAGTGTTTGTCGCTGCAGGAGTTCTGAGTCAAGACATTGGGTTTTGAAAATCTTAGGGACATGTATGCAGGTGATGCAGATTTTGCAGAGGCATAAGAGGCAGCTGAGAATCCAGTTCTCAGAGACAGAACCCCATGGATAGATTACATGATCCAAAATGGACTGTTGTTAAGAGGAAATCAGTTATGCATTCTGAATTGCTCCATGAGGGAGAATTTGCTAAAAGAGAAGCACAGTGGTGAATTAGCAGGGCATTTTGGCCACGGCAAAACATTTGCAAAGCTGAGGGAAGCTTACTTTTGGCCAGGGATGCGGTTGGAAGTCAAGAAATTTGTTGACAGGTGTAGAATTTTCCATCATTCAAAGGGAAGGAAGCAGAATGCGAGATTCTACCAATCATTACCCATACCCGAGAGGCCGTGGGACGAAATCAGCATGGATTTCGTATTAGGATTGCCGAGGACGCAAAGAGGACATGATTCGATCTTTGTGGTGGTTGACAGGTTTTCCAAAATGACACATTTTATTCCATGCCAGAAGACTAGCGATGTGACTCATATCGCCAATCTGTTTTTCAAAGAGGTTGTTAGACTTCATGGTTTACCCAGAAGCATAGTATCGGACAGGGATACAAAATTCATTGGACATTTCTGGAGGACACTCTGGAAGAAGATGGGGACTAACTTAATGTTTAGTTCTTCCTATCATCCATAGACGGATGGGAAAACAGAGGTGGTAAATAGAAGTCTGGGAGATTTATTAAGAAGCTTGGTGACAGAGCACCACAACAGTTGGGACAATGTGTTGCCACAGGCAGAGTTTGCGTACAATGACTCAGTGAACAGAAGCACAGGAAAAATTCCATTTGAGATTGTATATGGCAGGTAGACAAGAGGAGTATCTGAACTAAGGGATTCAGAGCAGATAATGACTAAGAGTGCAAGCGCTGAAAATTTCGCAGAGGCGATGGAAGAACTTCACAGTAGGGTGAAGCAACGATTGCTGGAATCAAACCAAGAATATAAGCGCAGAGCGGATCAGCATTGGAGACAAATTCAATTCGAAGTTGGTGATCTAGTTCTGGCAGATCTGAGGAAGGAAAGGTTCCCAAGGGGAACATACAACAAGCTAAAGATGAAGAAAATTGGGCCATGCAGAGTCTTAAATAAGTTGGGAGAAAATGCTTATGAGATTGAGTTGCCGGATGAGATCGAAATATCTCCGACATTCAATGTCTCATACTTATACCCATATAAGGTTGAGGAAGCAGGAGCTGGAAGTGATGAAAAACCAGAGGTTCAGTTGCAGAAGAAGATGCCGATTGCAGAGAAGCCACAGATGGAGCGTATACTTGATAAGAGGGTAAGCAAAATGACCAGGCGGAAGAAATAATTCGAGTATTTGGTCAAATGGAAGAACCACCCAGTGGAAGATGCCAACTGGGAGACTAAAGCAGTGATTCAAAAGCATGGACAGACCGTGCAGGAGCTCATGGATAGGATCCCATGAAAGTTTTTAAGCCGAGGAGTATGATGCAAGAGCATCGCCAACTCAACAAGCGAGCCAACATGGAAGACAATGAACAACTGGACAAGCCCAGCCGAATTTTTTTGAAATTTCATTCAAGATGATGCGCCGATGTATAAATGATGCATTTATTAAAGCGCCATTTGAATATTGTATCATACCTCGAGCCATACGCTCTTGTCTGAAGTAG
This sequence comes from Picea abies, assembly GCA_900067695.1. Lineage (NCBI taxonomy): Eukaryota > Viridiplantae > Streptophyta > Pinopsida > Pinales > Pinaceae > Picea > Picea abies. The sequence goes on from CBVK0100300075.1 coordinate 6,517, forward strand.
ATATGAGGCAATTAATAGATTTAACGCAGGTAGATAGGATTTATTTTCCAGATTAGACAGTTTTAGATGGAAGGAGGGAAACGGATATAGACACCCTCATTGTATCATTGTAACAGGAGCCATTATTCAGTAGCAAGAACAAAAGAGCAAGCAGAAGAAATTGTATGAAGAACACCCATGTACAGAGGTTGAATTAGTAGAAGACAGTTCTGATTCAAACTCATGGCTGGTGTTGTTTCTCTGTGTATATTGTTTATGTGTTCATGGATGTTTGCTTCTTGTTATGCATTTTCTTTGTATATGCTGTGCATGTGATTTCATGTTTCAATCAGAAGTCTGAAAGGGAGAGAGAATAAGTTTCAATTGTTTATCTATCTGAGCTAGGAGATTCCTGCAAGGTGTGCAGTTGAATTCATCCGCAAGGAGTGCGTTGATGAAGGCTCAGTAGTCTAAATTTTTTTCTCATTCACCCAGGAGTGGATTTTGGTTGTAGAAGCCATGCAAGAAGTGCGCAGGCTGGAAAAGAAGTCTTAGTTGTAAATATGAGCAAAGGAAGATCTAAGACTGCTGCTGCGGGAGTTGCACAGAGTCGGAAGGATTCAACACTTGGGAAGTCATTGAATGTTGAGCGCAGGGAGTGCGTGCAAGTCCCTCTGAGAGAGTAAGAGTGGGGAAAGCTCAGGAGGAACAAAGCCTTCGAAATCATCGAAGGATTGCATAGGAGACTTCCGTGCTAAGAATTCATCAAGAAAGGAGGAAAGGAATCAAGAGTCAGGATCCGTCGAGGAGGTCGACGAAATCCCGTCAGTCATTAGATCTCGGGGAGTTGCGCGGGGGTTAAGTCCTAGTGAGCTGAGGAGGAGTCCTGGAAGAACCATCGGGATATTCGAGTCATCGGGGTTCGACATTTCGAGGTTTCTGAGGACAAGGGAACCGTCGCACCAGAAACCGCGATATCGCGAAATGCGATATCCCGATAGTCAAAGTTGTGGGCCCCGGAAGGTGTGATAGGAGACAGATGTCATCGCGATTTGGGGTTCAGAGTTTTGGAGGTCCCGAGAACCAGCGCATTTGAAATCGCGAAAATCTGACTCACGATTTCTTGATCACCACGAGAGTGTGGGTCCCAAGTGCCAGGACGGAGGACAGATGGCCATCTATATCAGGTTCGGGGAATTGAAAATCTCGTGTTCATTGACAACGGGAATCGCGATATTCCAGTACGCGATTTCCCGACAGGGTTAAGGTCTGTGGTGGAGGACAAGTGTCGGAAGGCCAAGCCTTGCCGTGAGTCGACGCCAGGTGGCATCGAAAATCGGAGAATCGAAGATCTCAAGGGTGTGAGCTCTGCGCAGTTCAAACTCGCGAAGTCTGAAACTTTGATAGGAGGAAGGGACCGTGGTCGGGTGGACCAACAGGTCACATGTGAAAGGAGTTAGCCGGAGGGGCTAAAGGGTGCAGTGGTACCATCGGAGATCGAGAGTGAGGGATTCATGAGAGCAGTGACTCACGACAGCGTGAGTACCGATTTCCCGACGGAGTAATTCCCGATAAGAAGCAGGAAGCCGTGGGTGAATAGTCATCGAGGTTCGGGGATTTATAAGACCCGATTCCATGAGTTCAAGATCCATGATCACGTGAAATATGATTTCCCGATAGCACAAGGGAAGATCATAAAGAGCATTCTGTGGGTGTGAAAACCTCCCGATAAGGGGTTGAAGAGCATTTTATCTCTTCGGGCCAGTGAAGAAGAAGGTCCTGGTGGGAGCAGATGTGGCCTGGTTGGCGCGTGCTGCGTCATGATAGGTGGAACACGAGAGAGTGACCAAGAATTGGAGATTTCGTGAACCTACCAACGCGTTTGTATATGGCGGAGGTGCAGGTGCTAATTGTTTCGTACCACTGTGTTCAGTTGTCACTAGTAAGACCATAATTAATTAGGAAGGACGCGAAGTACTTTGAGATATCTTGTGAGTTTGAGGAGTCCGCGGTGGAATTGTAGATCACCGAATTTTTGAGTGCAATGTGTATACCACGGAGAAAGAAGCAGCATAGTTTGAAAGCGCCAACCCGACAACTGCGACCATAAAATTGGCTAAGTAGGGAAAGGAACAATGGTCGGTCATATTCGTCATATGAGGATATATATGGAGATGAAGATATGTCAGCCCAAAAAACCCTGGAGGCCTTGATCTTAGAAATGCGACTAAGTATATAACCAGAAAACGATAATAGACAGGAAGAAGAAAAGGGGAAAAGGGCTAAGTATCTCACAGAAGAAAATCCATTGTTCGTTTATTAATGCCAATCTTTTCGAACGCATGTTGAGTTCTCACTAGTAAAAGCATAAATTGTAGATCATAGAAGTTCTTTGGCTGCAAGATGTATATGACGGAACAGGGGACATAAGTGTTGGATACCACAAACCTGGGACCCGGTGGTCAGATAATTGGCTAAGTACTAACCAAGAGAGTTTTTATATTTATTCCAATAGTATTCATATTAATATATATAGTAGATTATTTGTGGTTCAAATGTAAATCATCTTCCAATTTGCAGGATGCTATTTGGTTTGCAAATTTCATTGAAACCAATAAGCAATTTTTGTATATGCACAGATATTATCAAATAGAAGAAGCTATAATATATGGAAATCATTGAACAGGAACATGACGCCAACACTTGAGTTGCCTTGTAATAGTCATTAATTCATTCTATTTACGGGACCCCGAAGAATGAAAGCATAATGGGTCCTTCCATTTCTTTCTTTAAGTATAGGGCAGGTTCCACATAAGTATGGCCGATGACAAATTATTCTTCCATGTAAAATGTAAGGAACGAACAGAGTAGCATTCATTTATATCGAAGTGTTGGGCAACATAAACAAAAGCTTGTTGTCCATGTTTAACGACAGACACAAAATAAAGGTACAAAATAAAATAAAAAGCAATACCATAGATTGGAAAACACCATAAAAAATCCCACAAATATTGCATATTCAAATAAGCTAGGTTACAAAATACAATTGAGATTATTTGTTACAATGACTGCGATTTGGCCTGCCGCCGACCCAAAATAAAAAACTATGTACAATAATGGAGCTTGTGGGCATTCTTTTATAGATTTCAACTTGACAATGAAATGCTTGATTCGTAAAAAACAACGAGTTGAATATCAATTTCGGGCCATGGACTTCATTGATGCTGCCAACTAGATCTATCCCAGCTTTTTGAATAGCTTGTCTCTTGTAGATATGGCATGCATGCATTGGTTGGTTATTGAACATTTCATACTTTGCTAAGTGTTAATTTCCCTTTGTTGTCGAAATCTTGGGGTTTAAGGTGCTTTGTAATGTTCATGATCATTGACATCAGAGACAACTTAGAAATACGATTCAGGCCCAATTCAAAGATGAGGGAGTGGTTTTATATGTCGTCATCTTTGGCGGCAACAAATCCTGTTAGGCAACAAAAGATGAGACAAAAAAGAAATTCAGGTATGTTTTTGATTGCTATTCTCCATCTGTTTGGTTGAAAATCCTACCTGAAGATTTGTATGTTGAACTTCTTTGTTTTATTACTATAAATTGGAAGGGACATCCAAGGAAGCTGCAAAATGTATCTCTATTGAAGTACATAGCTTCTTCCAGCAACACAAATCTGGCAAGTGTATCAAATGTTGTAGATCACATCATAATATATAGCTCGTCGTAGGGGTGGCAGACATGGCCCACAAAAAATGGTCTGGAATGTTTGGAAGTGATGCCAAATATTACTCCATGCTTGAATACACTTAGAAGGAAAGTATAAAATTGGATACCCATGAACACAAAAAACTGTATGTGCGTTCGAATCAACATTCTAAAATTACAGAACATTTTATGCCAAAGTTGTAACAGAATTGACAAATAGGTAGTTTCTATGTCAAAGAGTGTTAAGAGACATCTCGATGTAGTAACAGACTCGACATACAATCCACTTTCGATCACTACTGATACTAATGTCAAGTGTAATAAGTCGTGATCCTAGGTTCCAAGTAGTTTGACCTCCAAGCATCCACATTGGCGGTGACCCCAGGCTCCAGATAGCTTCGGCTTTGGACTTTGGCATTGCCGGTGGCAATGGGAACAATGCCATTGATTAAAGTGTGACGATGCAGTGAACAAGCAGGGTTTTCATTGTCAACACACTTAAACTGCAGGATTGTCAAACCTGCAAAGAACATCGAATTTATTGTTGCTTTCCCACAACAAATACAATGTTGCTTAGAGTCCATAAATCTTTCGGCGTTGGGTGTCCTATGCGATAATGACCTTGACATTATATTTAAGAAATGCATTTTCCTTATCCAAAGCAAGTGAAACAATAGGAAGATTGACATTAAGTGTATACAGCTCTGGAATACACCAGTACATTAAGGTCTCGTCTAAAGAAAGAAATAAAATCATTACATGAAGGTGGTAGTAAAAGGTGATTTTCAGAAACCAAAGCATTACTTGAACACACGAAACTTCTTGCAGAAGGTGGTAGTATAAAGTAATCTTCAGAAAGTGTTGCAAAATCCATAATACAAAAATCCTTCTCATTAAATTTTTCCAGTTACATGTTGATGCAGGCATTCTAAAGTTTTGACAGTGTCGTTCCCTGGTTATATACCCACCTTCAAGTAGGAGGGGAATATTCATGCAAAGAGGGGCAAGCTCATTGACCTAGATGCAATCATATGCACAAGAATAGTAAAAAAAAAAATGTGTAGTAGTGATAGAAAGTTGATTGTATGTGGAGTCTATAACTACATCCAGAGGACAATGAACAAACTTTGAAAAAGAATATGACTTTCTGTGAAGTCTGTTTCCACACCTAGAAGTAGCTCAACAAACTTTGAAATAGAAACTTATGTAATTTTAGGATGTCGTTTTAACCACCCATACAATTTCCCATACTCGTGACGATCCAAATGTATAATTTTCTTCTGAGTATATTCACAAATGAAGTAATAGTTGGCGTCAGTTCCGAATATTACAGACCATTTTGCAAGCAACGGTAAGCGCAACTCCTATGAAGGAAGACAAATTATTGTGTGCTCTGCAGAATTTGATACACTTGCTAAATATGTGTTGTTGGAAGAAACTATATATTTCAACGAAGGAACATTTTGTAGGCGACCTAAAAATCCCATCCAACTTCCAACAATAAAACAAAGAAGATTAACAAACAAATCTCCAGGCAAGATTTTCAACCAACCAAAGCATCGAACACATGGAGAACACTAATCAAAAGATACTTGTTTTTTTTTCCATGTCTGAGTTTCTATTGGCTAATAGAGTTTTTTTTCCGCTCAAAATTGATGTCACATAAAACCATTCTCTCGTCTTTCAGTTGGGTATCAATGGCATCTCTAAGTTGTTTTGCATGTCCATGACCAGGAACATTACAATGAAGGCACCTTAAAGCCCAACTCTTTGATGATAGAGAGAAATGGGAATAAGTATTTAAAATCAACGTTGGAGGATGATAGTATAATCTTCCATAGATTTTGGTTTAATTCCTCTTAATGGCAGATGCCCTCGATCTTTTCACTTATTAATGCCAAATTTTTTGAATACGTGCGCTGAATAGTCACTAATAACACACGTATTAAAATTCCCATATCCAAGCAGATTCTCAAATATGACAACCTGTAACATACACACAGTATCAAAGGGAGACATGACATCAATACCTCTGTGGATTACACGTTCGTGGATGGTAGCGTGGTAGTACATGATTGCACTGTTACTATGATGATGCCTTTGAAAATCTAAAATAGCCAACATTGTTTGCAAATTCAAAATGCACGCAAAATAAATTATAGGATCCCATAATATTCACTTGTTTATGAATTTTAATGGGAGATGTCCTCAATCTTTCTGCGTATTAAAGACAATATTTTCGAACCTGTCTGGTCGATTTTCACTTTTAAAAGCATAATTAATGTGCATTGGGAAGGACAAAAGGTGGCGGGGATGGAGAGGATAGGAAAAATGCTTTCAAAATTTTCTGAACCTGGGAACGTGTGAACCCATGAAACTTTGAAGACTCGAATAAGTATGGAAAGGCAGGTCGGACAGACGGAGTCATTGTAGGTAGAGGCAGGGTTGCGAGTTCGAGGATTCTGAGGTCGAATTGTAGAGCACGAAAGTTTTGGGTGCAAGATGTATACCCCGATCACAGGTCACCAGAGTTCGTTAACACCTATTTGCAAACCACGTTCATAAAATTGGCCAAGTATGCAAACGAACGACGATCGGTTGGACTCGCGATGTGAATATATAAATGGAGATGACGATTTTTCAGTTCGCCATATCGGGAACCCGCGAGCACAGAAACGTGACAAAGTATAGAACTAGAAACGCATAACAGAGGGTAAGAACAAAAGGGAGAAACGAGCAAGTTTAGAATAAATTGGATAAATATGCAAACGAATGCTGGTTTGCTGGACTCGTGATGTGAAGATATAGATGAAGATGACAATTTATCAACTGGCCACCCTGGAAACCCACGACCACGGGAACGTGGCAAACTATATAACTAGAAATGCATAATAGACGAGAAGAACAAAAGGAAAAAACGGGAAAGCTTACAAGAGGAAAAAGAAAGGGAGAGAAGTGTTGAGATTTGTACCTTGGGAGGTGTTTCCCATGTGCTTTTGTCCTCCTTAGCACATGTGGGAAGGATTAGACACTTTGTACCTAGTACTTTG
>CBVK0100300076.1:0-13257 GCA_900067695.1 Picea abies
ATCCCCTCATTAACTCATGAGGAGCCTCCCCACCTACCATCTTGGCGAGTAATTCATTCCAGGGCCAGAGAGTAGCTTTGGTCTTTAGGCTAGTAAAGACCAACACGGTATTGGTTCGGTGGAAGTTAACGTCACCATTCCAGGTGCCTTCCACCACCTTTCATCAGCCATCATGGTCTCTTTTTTAGCACATCCCCCTCTCAGCAGTCATGCAAGACACACACACACACACATACACATCATTTACATTCGTCGACCCTTTATACAGGGTCTGTCAAATCCCACATTCACATCTTAGAGTTTGCCATAATTCTTGGCCAATATAGTTATTTTTACAGACTGGGGGATGGCCAATATAGTTATTTTTACAGACTGGGGGAAACAAGGTGTTACATGACATCAATGACAACATAGTCTGACAAACTCATCTTCCCATGTCACCACTTCTACTAGTAGGTTCTTCTACTTGATGAGGTACTCAAAAAATTTACCAATTACACATCTATTTGATCTTTGTTTCAAGGATTGTTTATGGTTCTAGTATGATTTCCTCTTATTCTATAATATTTGGAAAAATAGTTTGAACTGGGATCATGTCGCCTATTACCTTGTTTAAGAAAGAAACATGGAAGACTGGATGTATATGTGAAGATGGAGAAAACTTTAATTTGTAAGTCACACTTCCAATCCTCTACAACACCTTATAAGGACCATAGTACGTCGGTTCTAGTTTATTGTCCTTCTTTTGTTGCTTGAGGGACATTTGTTTGTATTGGGTGCTAGTTTATTGTCCTTCTTTTGTTGCTTGAGGGACATTTGTTTGTATGGTTGTAACCTCAGAAATACCCAATCCCTTGCTTCAAATACCCTTTCAATGTTTATTTGATTGTTGTTTCATCCTATTTTGTGATAACCAAGTTGTCCTTCAATAGTTTTAGAACCTCTTATTAATGCTCCAAGTCATAGCTCCATGTGTCGATGTTCATTATTTGAGTGAATTAGTTAATGATTTTAATGAAGTTAAAGTTTAATTTGTGTTTTTGAAGTTTCAAAAGATAAGAATGGTAACATAAATCCAAGAACCTAAATCCACACCTAGATTTCATAAATATTTGTAGGTTTCAAATTTAACATTTGAATAGAAGCTTAACATTCAAAAAGAACAATACAATTATTATGAGATAATATAAAATAGATATTACTAATAGAAACAATAGTTCAGGCCATGACATGTAATTTCTTAACATATTTGACATAATATATACCTCTCACACTAATGTGTTGTTTGTTTCATTTTCTTATAGAAGGGTAAAGGCATGTTAGCCACACCATGATAAGTGTAAACTATACACCAAAATAATATTTAATAAAACAATTCACATAAAAGAAACATGTACTAAACATGTACTAGTAGTGATACCATATATAGGTCTAAAAGAGGCAAAATCTTATAAAATTTATTCTTAATACTTTGAACAATGTTTGTCATATGCAAAATTAACAAACACATATGTTCCCAAAATTAACAAACACATATGTTCTCACTATTGGCTATGAAATCTATTATATCTTTGATTTTTACTAAGTAATAATTGTTTGGAAGCATTCTTGGATGCCATCTTAATTTACTCTAGGATATAAGAGGAACACAAACAACATTTAATATTTCTAATTTAGTGTCTACGAGAGAATAATGTACATACTATGATTTCAAAATTTTCCTTCTATTAGACAAATATTTACTATCTCAACCATGTACCCTTTGGTGATGGAATTATAAACGACCCGACTAATATATAAGACAAAATTGATTGTTCAGTTTCCAATAATGTTCGTGAAGTGCACGACTTTGTCGAAATAAACTTTGTCGGAATAGTAGGATACATATGAAGAATAATAAGGAGGTATTTTTCAAGATTTTATATACCATCACATGGATACATATGAAGAATAATAAGTTTGTATGGTTAGAGAAGTGTAATAAATCTTAAGGACCAACTAACTAATGCATCGATCTTATAGGTCCCCAATATGTAAAATAATGTTATGGTGCACATATGCCTTATTGGATGGCATGGAGGGTATTTTTATTACTTTTGAATACCTGAAATTGATTTACATTATGAGTTGAATTATGCCAACCATGACCTAGAATTAGTATTATTTGTGCATACTTTAAAATTAATATGGATGCATTATTTGGTAAGGGTTAGAAATTCAAGATTAAAGTATACCACCAAATCTTGCAATCCATCCTCATCAAATAGTACACTATATTCAATGCATCCTAGTGTGAAAAGAATGTATGTTGAACTAAATTGGCTCTTCTTTTGTGGCACAAACTAAAAAATGATGTGGTTCTACATGTGTCAATATGTTTAGAATGCCAATGGGTGAAGGTTGAGCATCACCGTCTAGATGGACCCTTGCAACCTCAAATTATTCATAAATCAAAATGGGTTGTGATATCCATGGATTTCATGGTAGGATTACTATTGAATCAATAAGACACATTTCTATTTTAGTTGTGGTAGACAAGTTATTGACAATACTCATTTCCCTCCTATGAGAATCACTTACAAGGCACCTGATGTGGCATGGATCTTCCACAAAAAAATAATTTGACTTCATGGTGTGCCTTTGAAGATATATCTAATAGAGATTGTTCGTTTACCTCTTTAGTCTCTAGACATGTTTTGGGTGTTCATGTGCAAACTTGTGCTAATGAGTATAATTAATCTTATTCTAAATTTAACCAAGATGATTTTGTTGGTAGAATCCAATCTAAAAGTATGAATAGGGATAAATACAAGAAACATGGTAGCCTTATGATTGGAATGTTAAGAGTATACATAAAATGACTAAGGATTTTTTTACGTTGCACTTACAAATGCCCTCCTTTTGCACAACTACCATTCAACAAGGATGGTTTTTTCTTGAATACTCTCATTGTTCTCTCATTGGATGGGAATTTTTTTAGTAGATACATTATCTTTGTTTAATTGTCTTATGTGTCTCAATTATCTAGGTTTAACTACCATTCAACAAGAATGTTTTTTTCTTGAATACTCTCATTGTTCTCTCATTAGATGGGAATTTTTTTAGTAGATACATTATCTTTGTTTAATTGTCTTATGTGTCTCAATTATCTAGGTTTATTTTCATATGTTATTGCATGTGCTTCCTTAAAAAGTTATATTAATCTTAATCAATAGGGAAACATTTCTTTTGTGAGCCTAAGGGGGTCTTTCAAGCTCTACCAAATAGATGTATATGTGTTTAGGTCAATTTCCAATAACTTGAAATGGTCTATTGTTAAACATGTTGGGGAAAGAATCATTCACTGACTTCTAAGAAACAAAAAGGCAACTAAGACCACTAGTCAAACTTCTAAACAAAAAATAATTGTCATGGAAGTAAATGATAACCTCAATATTTACAAGAACCCTATGCCCAAGCATGGGCCTCTTATATAGTTAAATATATCATCAATTATTCTAAGAAAGGGGTAGTACCTATTTTCAAACCATTTAGTTGATGGTTAATATATGCACAAGAACAAGGTACCATCTTTCTTCTTCTTGAATATGACGAATGCACCATAGGGAGACACACTTGACCTTATGAATCCCAAGTCTAAAATCTCTTATAAACTCATATAACGTCACTATAATGTGATGGTTTTTTTCACAACCTCATTTACTTCAATCACAAACCCGGGTGTAAAATTCTTACTTAACCCACGATCACTCCCTCAGCATTATGTAGAGATGATTCTTTGTCAAGTACTATAAATTCTATTTTTAAAAAATTGTGTTAGTTCAATAGTAGCCCATGGCTAGCACACAAACATATCCTATATGCAAATTTGCTCAAAAATAAATCTATAAATAATCCCACACTCTCACACATATGGTGTAGATGTAAAAAAATTAGCAAATATTAAATTTGTGCTCTTGATTTGAAAAATTCCATGGATATTCCACTAGAATAGTTCATCACAAGAGATCTTATAATATTATGAAATCTTAGATTATGCACATTACTTTCTTATATCCCAAATTACTAATTACTAGCTTTTGCTTGAAACTATGAAAATACCTTAAATGTGAAACTGAAAGAAATGAGAAAAATAACACACCATCCACATAAATCAACATAAAATATATCTTAGGAAACCCGATACAATAAAAAACCAAGCTATAAGGTGAGGCCTATGCTATGCTATCTTTTCTTTAGTTATGAAAATGTGAATACAAAGAAAGAGGCACTCACTGTGGAGTTTCCTTTGACATTGAATCGTATATGGCTACTATAGATTCTCCCCCCCTTTGTTATGCTCTCAAAATACCACTCTTAGATGTTATTCTCAACTATGGAAAATATATAATGCTAAATAATGGAACCCTTTCTCCTCCTAGCGCCCTCATATTTAGCATAGCTCGATAGTCGTTTGGGGTTAGGGTTTTGAATTCCTCAACCCTTCAATTAGTGATAAGGATTTGGACCTATGAGAATATTTTTTAAATTCCACACGTGGCTAGCCCCACATGCGTGAGTAGTGGGGGGTGGAATTCCACACGTGGCTAGCCCCACATGCGTGAGTAGTGGGGGGTGACGTGGCATCCACTCATACTATGGTGGTCAATTGGGTAGGTCAACTTGTGAGAGGCATGACTTCTGCATATGATATTGATCGAGGCAATTCTTGCACTGTTGGAAAGGTATCAGTGTGTAAAATATGTTTTCTTGGTCCTATAAACGTTTTGGAGAAAAATAAATGTCATTTGATGCCTCAAAATGGCATTGAAATATTTCAGACAATTTCCTACCCCAATTTTCCAAACTAGGACCTACCACTAAAATGGACCTGCAAGTTAATTCCTTCCATTAATTCCACCCATAAAGTACCGAGATAGATGAAAAATTGTATGATGATCCAATTTAGATCACAAATCCCTATTTAGGGAGGACTTTGGTCCAAAAAATATTTACTGAATGAGGTGAGGAAATTTTTCCTCTACCTTCTCCCTTGAGTCTTATCCATTTGACCCCTCAAAACTCTTTTACATTCACATATAACATGATGGGTACTTTTGCATACAAGCTCTGATTGACGCATGGTCTACATTGTGGGAAAGGTATCGGAGTGTAGAACACCATAAAGGGGGTGAGCACAAGTTTTATATACTGGAATAAAAAAAAAAACATCATTTAATGGCTCAAAATGGCTTCGGAAAATTATGAACCGCAATTTTCCAAACTGGGACCTGCCAATAAAATGATCCTGCAAGTTGATTCCTTTTATTTTTTCCACTTTGAAAGCATCGAGATAGATGAAAAATAATATAATGATCAAATCTGAATCATACATCTCCATTTAGGGAGGATTTTGGTCCCTAAAATATTTACTGAATGAGGTGAGGAAATTTTTCCTCTACCTTCTCCCTGGAGTACCATTTTTCTTTGCTTGGAAGTTGTCCTTTCAATCCAATCTTCCAAAGGTGATGCTCCCCCTATCTTATAGTTCTGGACTTCCTTTGCAAAGCTATGTATTTTACCAACTCTACCTAAGCATCTGGTGCTAAGTGTAGTCCAAAAGGAACTAAGAAATCTAGTATCCTTGTTTGAGATGATGCTCCTTGGTATCCCAAAGTGAACCCAGACCTATTCAAAGAAAATATTTGTTGCATATTGTCCTTAGATGGTCTTTTTACAAGGCATAAGAATGCAAATCTTGTTGAACCTGTAAAGTACCAAAAATAAATAGTCATGTCCCGTCCTATTTGTTGGTAAACCTCCCACAAAGTCCATGGAAATGATTTCCCAAGGTCAAGTGGGTACAAACAAGGGATGGTATATACCTTGTTTTCTATTGTTGGTCTTGTCATTACAACAAAGTATGCATCATCTAATATACTGAGATGCATATCCTTGCATTATGGGCCAAGACACATACCTTTATAATTTAGAAACATGAATTACCTAGTTGTTTTACCTTCGTTATTCAGGTTATTAGGTTATCCCCACCTGGAACTCATGATCACGTCATCTCCCTAATACCAAAATGTTATGCAAACTTGGACACTCTATTAGCCTCTGTAATAAGTTCCAATATTTCACCTTTAGGAACATAGAGCTTATCTACCTTGTAGAGCAACCCATTATGGAGATGATATGTATCCTTAAGTTACGCTCTTATACATGAATTTGTCCCTATAGATATTGAAACACCTCTTTAAAGTCCTCATCTTCTATGCATGCCTCTTTTTATGTATCCAACTTAATAGTGCTTCCCTTCTTATACTTTATGACTAGATGAAGATGATACAAAAACCCCATCCACCTGTAAGGTCTAATTTGTTGTAGCTTACTTTGGTCTTGCAAATACTACATTGGTTGGTGATTAGTGTGTATAATGGTTTCCTTTCCCATTATATAGTGCTCCCACTTATGAATAGCTTGAACGAAGGCATATAGTTCCTTATCATGTGTAGGGTAGTTCAAAACTCCCCCATGAAACATCTGAGAAAGATAACATATTGGCTTATCTCCTTGCATCAAAACGACTCCCATAGCATACCCACTTTCATCTGTCCCCACTTCAAAGGGATTCTGCAAGTTAGGAAATGTGAGAATTGGTGCTTGACTAATCTTTCGTTACAACTCATCAAAAGATTTATGTTGATTCTTTCCCCACTGGAAACTCTTACCGCTTGTTGTTGTGGCATGGAGTGGTGCAGTTGTTGCTGAAAAGGATGCTATGAACTTTCATAGGTACTATGCTTCCCAAACAAATCTCTTAACTTCAGTGACATTAGTAGAAACCAGAAATTTTATGATTGCCTCCATATTTGCGAGATCTATCTTGAACTCCCCTCCATCGATCACATACACCAAATACACCAATTATTGCTAAGCAAACTCACATTTATTGAGGTTAGAAAATAACTGGTGGTTTTTCAGAGTCTCTAACACCTTCATAAGATGTGAGATGTGATTCTCCCAGGTAGATTTGTAAACCAATATATCGTCCAAATAAACTATAACAAATGAAACTAAATATAGGTGTAATACATTATTCATCGGTCTCATAAATGTACTTGGTGCATTACACAAACCAAATGGCATGACCAACCATTCATATAAACCTTGTTGTGTCTTGAAGGAAGTATTCTGGGTGTCTTATTATTTGACACATACTTGGTGGTATCCCGATTTGAGATCCAACTTGGTGAAGTAATTGGCATGCTACAATTGGTCTAACAAATCATCGATCCTGGGTAGAGGCTACCTAATTTTGAGTGTAATATTTTTCAAAGCTATGTAGTCGATACACATTCACTAAGTCCCATCCTTCTTGGGTACTATGATGATAGGTGACCCACAAGGTGAGGTTCTTTATCAAATAACTCCTTGCTCCAATAGGTGTTGCAATTGTTTCTTTACTTCATCTTCTTCTAGAACAAACTATCTATACAAACCAATATTTAGTAATGTCAATTCAAGCAACAACTGTATCTCATGTTCCACTTCCCTCTTAGGTGGCAGCCCTTTAAGTTCTGGGAACACTCCTATGTATTCTTGTAGAAAATCCTCCAATTGTTGCTTCTTATTTTCAGTACATCCCTCTAGAGATTCCTTTACTCTTTCCAATTCATCACCTGAATGATTCTCTCATAAGAAAAGAAAAACATACTTCTTACTTGAACTAATAAACTTTTTGGCTTGGTTGGAACTTACTAGTTGGATATTTGATTTAAATTTATGTACAATGATGATTAAATACTTCCAACCTTGATCAAGCAGTATCGGTTTTCTCTCCTCATGAATATTTCATCCCTCATATACATGTAGGGGCTTTCAAACACCACACCACACAAGTCAAGGGGTACTACATATAACTCCACTTCAAAATTAAATATGCACTTACTGCAAATTTGATCTCACACTTTTTCGTGAACTTGCTTTATGCATCTTTGTTCTCCCACCCTAATGGATATGGGCTAGGATGATCATGAACCTCCAACCCAATATTTCTAACCAGATCAAATGCTATGATATTAGCCTATGAACCAAAATCTAATAGAGCATCTACCTTGGTCTTCTTGACCTAGATCTTGATATGGAAGAGTTTTGTCATATCCTTCTCTTCCTTGTGATGAAGGCTACTTAGATTCACCTCCTTCTACACCAAAGTGCATGCAATATTACCATCCATATCTGATATTATCTATGCCTCATTGCTTGAATATGTAGCTAGAAGGTTATTTTTCTTGACATCCTTCTTATGGTTCTTATGGTTCATCTCTGGATGTAGTTTCCAACACTTTTCTTTAGTGTGACTATTGATATTGCAATGGTTACAATGATTACTTAGACCCTTGCACTAATGTGTAGTGGTTGTTTTATTTTTGTATTTCCCTTTCTTCTTCTTCTTCTTCTTCCCCTCCTTGGAAGTGTCTTGGTGCTCTTTCTGTTTGGAACCACTTGGTTGTCCTTTCTTGTGGCCTATATTTTCCAAATAATTTTCTTACACACATGCATCATCAATTATTTTGGGCTTGAAGAGCATCACTTGCTTTCACAAATGATTGTGTAGACCCCCTAAATAATTGAGGATTACATCTAGGTTCTCGAGAGAAATACCCATTATGATAGCCATCTTCTAAAATTATGAGGTGTACTCTTTCACACTCTTCCTCTGCCTTTGTCTAAATTAATTCCAAAAATTCCATTGCTCCTCTGTTGATCCGGATTATTTTCGGAACAAAATGAAAGAAGAGATATTACAATGAAATACTCATGACAATTTCCAGAAACCGAGAAATACAACAATACTTGATTTATATTAATGAAAGAATTGTAAAGAGACTGTAAAAATATAGAGTGCAAGACTTACTAGAATGGTGGCAGCTTTATCTCTGAGAAGAGATGCGACGGTTATGCTCATTCACAAGAAGATGATTACAATGAGGCTCTAAAGACATTTTTATGATAAACATGAATTCCAAAACCCTAGACATCCAAAAACCCAACCCTAGGAGATGAAACGCCAAAAATCATGTGGGCCCCATTTGGGTAAGTTAGTACATTAAATTCCTGGGGTCGTAACGTTTGCATACAATCTTCATTTTAGGTGGATGATAGCCTGTTGGAAATGTCTTTTTGATACTACGCATTATGCCATCAAACTCTGGTTCTATCTACATTTTGATTGTGGCACGCCAAAAAAACACTGTTTACGGCCCCAAAATGGCCCTGGAAGTACAGAAAGATGTTGACATGAAAATTTCCAAAATAATCCAGTTGGATTAGGTGGGAGACCACCAGTATCCACCTATAAAATGTGTAGGTCTTCAGAAAACCCCATAAGTTTAGAACCCACAATTACAAATAAGTACAAAAGAACGTGTTGAACTAAAAACTGACAAGAGGAGCTTGTTGGAATAGGTGGGTGGCCACCAATATCTACCTGGATCATCTACATACCCGATAGGGTATAACTAGGACTTAATAAGGGTTTTAAAGTCCTCCCACTTAGTTATTGGTGGATCACCCTCCATCCTAAGTGTTTCCATGTGAATTTTCCACCAGGTTAATGCATTTCCTCTAATTTCATTCTGGAAAATGAAATCTCCTACTCTTCTTCTATATGATGGACACTAAAATATACCTCTAAGTATTGCAACAAATTATTCAACTTTATTGCATCAATCTCACCTTGGTATGGCTTGATATCAACTTTCACTTCCATTTTACATAAATATTGTGAAGGGGTGATGACACTAGAGCTTGGCTACTCTTTCTTGGGCTCTTTCCTCGAATCATTTTCTGGGTCTTCATTATCTCCTGGTTTCCCCTTTGATCTGATGTTTGAGTTAGAGCCTCCAACCTCCTCGAACATTCCAAGTTTGTTTTCTAGATTTTCCATGAGGGTCATATTATGAGAGATATCAATGAATTGCTCTTCAAGCCTCACAAATTTATCTTCCACTAGATCTCAAGGGTTATTGTGAACAGACTCATCCGCCATGGCTAGGGCTCTACGAATTTATTTTTAAGACAATTCTTGGATCCTGCAAATTTCCACAAATACCCCAAAGAAACCTGGCTCTAGTACCAATATTATTTGTAAACTATCATGGATATTCCATTGGAATAGTTCATCACAACATATATTATAATATTCTGAAATCTTAGATTATGCAAACTACTTTCTTAGATCCCAAATTATTGATTACTAGCTTACTGTTTGAAATTATGAAAATGAAATAAATGAGAAAAAAAAACACCATCCACACAAATTAACACAAGATATATCCTAGGAAACCCAATATGTGAGAAAACCCAACTAGAGGTGAGGCCTATGCTTTGCTCTCTTGTCTTCAGTTATGGAAATGTGAATACAAAGAAAGAAGCACTCATTGTGGAGTTTCCTTTGACATTGTGCTATGTATGGTTGCTACATAATCTTTCCTCTTCTGCTATCCTCTCAAAATACCACTCCTATACTCCCTACTCAACTATGGAAAAAATACAATGCTAAAGAATGGAACCCTTTCTCCTCCTAGTCGCTCGGTATTCAACATAGCTTGATAGCCATCTAGAGTTAGGGTTTTGACTTCCTCAACCCTTCAAATAGTGATAAGGTTTTGGAACTTCTAGAATATTCTTAAAATTCCACACATGGCTATCCCCACATGTGTGAGTAGTGGGGGATGACATGGTAGCCACTCATATTATGGTGGTCAACCAGGTAGGTCAACTTGCAGGAGGCGTAAATTTCGCATGCGATATTTGATTGAGGTGATTCTTTCACCATTGGAAAGGACTTGATGTGTAGAATATGTTTTCTTGGCCCGATAAACTTTTTGGAAAAAAAAATGTCATTTGATGCCTCAAAATGGCCCCAAAATATTTTAGATGGTTTTCAATCCGAATTTTCCAAATTAGGACCCAACGCTAAAATAGCCCTGCAAGTTTATTCCTTCAATATTTTCCACCTAGAAAGTACTGAGATAGATGAAAAATTGTATGATGATCCAATCTGGATCATATCTACATCTTATCCTTGTCCAATCCCATACAATTTTAGTCTTACCATGTATTTGTATGGTCATTAGGTTGTTTAATATTAATAATAATAAGACAATGATCTTGATATTTTGATTTAGGAGGCATACCCATAAGAAATAAAAAGCATATTAAGTGAAATATAATTTGGGTGCATGAATGGGTGATTCAAGGTGATGGTCTAGCCAATGAAGATGATATCCTTCGTGGAGTCTCAAACAATATTAACTCATAATAATTGTTTTGTGTTTTTTGAATGTTAATTTGATATTACAATGCTAAATTGGGAACCTAAGAATATTTATGAAATCTAGGCATGGATTTTGGTAAAAACTGGGAACATATGAATCAAGGCATGGATCTAGGTTCATGGATTTATTTTATCATTCATAGCTTTTGAAATCTTGGAAAGATACATGAAAGTTTAACTTCATTAAACACATTAAACGCATTCACTCAAACAATAAACATTAACACTTGGAGCTATGGTTTGAAGCCAGAGCCATGGTTTAGAAGCTCACACTATTGCTGCAAAAGGGGATTTTGAATGTATGGAACTCTCACTGCTCAATTTCCTTTTCAAACATAAAAACCATCATTACTCATTTAATTTCATTGGTTCCTAACATTCTACTTATTGTAGATTATGTAATTGTAACATAAAATTCACTGCAATGCATTCACTAAAACATTGAACAATGGCACCTTCAGTTGTGGTTTGGAGCTGGAGTTGTGGTTTCGAAGACCACATTTCCATTGTTCTTACACCATTTTCACTAAACCTTGAACCCCATATAGTTGGATTTGAGAATATAGATGGGGTTTTGGTTGGTTTTTCAATAGTTTTTTTTTTACTTAAGGTATTCATTCATCTTGCTAAATTTTTAGGGTAGACAATTCCACCTTGCTCATGTGTTTTAAGAATAGTAAAAAATCAAACTCATAAATTAATGAAATTGTTCATAGATCATCCTCTTTCCTTTCATCTAATTTAATAATTTAATAGATCATCTATTCTAAGAAAGGAGTAGTACCTATTTTCATACCATTTAGTTTATTGTAACTCTATGAAAAAGGTTAAACATAATCTATGGATCTTTTAACCCTTTTCATATCTTTTTGGACCTCTTAATCTCTAATACAATAGATAATATTCACATAGAAATCCAAGTTGGAGCTATGTCAGGGTTTTAGCTAGTCTTATTTTTATTACACAATACTTCTCATCTTGTGGTAGTTATTTTTATTACACAATACTTCTCATCTTGGGGTAGGTTACCTTAGACTCATATTTATAAGGTAAAGAGCATGCCTTGAGGTTGGTATTTTATTTTATATATAAAGAAAAAAGACCTAAATTTAGACACTTAAATAATAAAATGATGCAAAAACTAGCCCCTTGTTCTCTTGCTTAGATTTCCAACAATGATAGTAAAATGAAGAATAATGAGTTATCCATTGCATGTTAGCTTTTAATTAGCTATTTATAATCAAATCATTCACAATAAAGAAATCAAAAAACAATTTCAACATCTACTTAATAAGTTTTCTCAATTTTTAAATTTGATTTTGAATGGATTATTTTGAACAATTTAATAACATTAACTATACATATATTTTTTTTTTGTTAAAAATCCTCATGATTGTTAAAATGTAATTATTAATTTCAGTTATATCTTATATGAAGAATATCAATTTTCCTAATAAGGATGAAACATGGAATATTTTGGATAAGTTTTTTGTAACATCCTCGACCACCCAGGCTGACCACAATACATGAGAGAACACTTTCATTCTCTCTGCAGAACATACTGTAACATACCTAGCATCCAGTTGAGCTATGCCACATAAATTTTTTGAACGACATGCAATTAAAATATATACACACAAAACTCTTGCAGAACATTATATATAAAACGTAAACAGACAAATACATTTCATAAATGCACAGATTCATACTAAAATAACAATAAACACATACATGCAACATATACAAGAAATACCCATAAATATAAAGACATTTATAACCACACATAAGATAAAACCATAAAAATACACACGTAAATAACAATGTATCATGTAATTTTATCACACAGTTGACACTTATCTTGGTAAGAATACCACCAACTGCATGTAGACCTTCCACAAACCTCCTAGCCTTAGACCACACTGCTCATCACT
>CBVK0100300077.1:0-13256 GCA_900067695.1 Picea abies
CTTATTTAATAATATAGTGGACCTAGTCCACCTTACATTGAATGACCACTATTATCACTATGGGCCCTCTAGGCCCCTCCACTAACTCTTTAGCTACCTTACAATTTTATCCTTGTATTCATTGTCTAACTATGATGAATGATATGTATAGATGGTAAAACCTTGTGCTACTCTCCTTAGATAGAATTAGGACTGAAGTAGAATCAGTTACAAAATTGTTAAAGTGGTCTCTATATTAGTATGATATAAAAACATGTGCCATCTCGTGAAATATGGGAGAGAATTATCACATTGTAATGCTATCAACTTATAAAACAATTTATGATTAATACAAAGATTTGTATGAGTTATGTTGTCTCCATCATGTTGTGAATGAATTTTAATGAAATAAGTTAATGTTCACTCTCCAATAACTTATCTAAGGAGGCAGGGACCCCTCCTAGACATGGTACTACTATATTTTATTAGACCTGGCAGTTTCGATTGGATTAAGTTTGTTTTCAATTCCAATGTTGTGAGTATCCCAAAGAATGTTATAGAGTTTTATAGGTTCAAAAGATGTGTTGATAATAGAGAATTTGGTTATCTGTTTTAGTATTGGAATTGTATTCGATAATCAAAAAATTTAATTCCAGAATCTTATAAAAAATGTATTCAAGTGTTTGTTACTCATAATAGAGTAAATTGTGTGTCGATTATTCATTGTGTTGAAGAAAAATAGTTACAAATATAAAAATAAAGGATCTAGTCTCTCAAAAAATACTTAATTACCTTATGCTATGTCTTGAAGCCAACATTAATACAATTACATCTTGAGTGTCCATCAGTGAAAAATTAGAAAGGTCATAACACAGTTCCCTTTATACAAAGAGTGATTCTTCCTTGTCTTATTTATTTCAAGACAAAGTCAATTTCCTTTCTACAAGTAAATGTTGATTACTACGAGGGTGTTGTTTGCTTGTTGATTTTCAAGTGATTTGTTTCTTTCTGCATGCAAGTTCATTTATGCAATATTTTCATTGCCTTTCCAATTTGAGTGATTTGTTTCTTTTTGCAAGAAATTTCATTTCTACAATATTGTCATTTTCTTTCTGATTTGAGTGATTTGTTTCTTTCTGCAAACAAGTTCATTTTTGCAATATTGTCATTTTCTTTATAATTTGAATAATTTGTTTTTTGCAAGCAAGTTCATTTCCTGCAAGAGTGACATTTACTATAAATTTGAGTGATGTAGTAGAAACAACAATTTTCTTCATAATGCATGATCTTAGTTTATCCTTAGTTAAGCAATTTGAGAATCTTTAGTGACCTTGTTGATGCATTTTTTTATGATTGTCCTTGTAATTTTCATCCCTTTTCCTATAACTAAAACACAACAAAAAATCATTTCTTCCACATTCATTCATGCATATATATTGCATGATAGTTCACAAGTATCATATGAGATCTGGGTTGGTATTAAATGAGTAGTATTTCTAATAATCCTTTTGAGAAATAAAGAAGGTAATTGAAAATATCGTCAGAAGGTCCTACTTCGACCTTATAGACTCATTCATGTTGGATATTATAGCCATGAACGTAGTTATTGCATTCTTATAGAAATTATTTTTCATTTTGCAGATCCTCTTTTATATATTCACTAAGGGTGTGAATCCTTCCATCTTTATAGCCATGAACGTAGTTATTGCATTCTTATAGAAATTATTTTTCATTTTGCAGATCCTCTTTTATATATTCACTAAGGGTGTGAATCCTTCCATCTTTTTGTTGTTCCCTCCACATTTTATCACTAGGGGGTCTAGGGGGGATAATACACTTTATGGAGCCCCCCTTGGTGGGGGTCCAGGGGTGATCCCCTAAAGAGAATTATTTTGGAAATTTTCCTTGTAAAATATTGTAATTTTGTAGTCAATCTGAATTGTTCATCATTAGGTTGCAGATCGCATGGTAAAAATTATGTTAGGGATTTTGTCCCTAGAAGGAAACCCTATTTTATGTATGATGGAATTGTATTGCTGTGATACATGAGAAATGGGAGAAATGGAAATTTTAGGGTAGAGAAATTTAACGATGCAAAATACCAATTATGGAATATGAAAATGGAATACTATATAGATCAAAAGGACATTTTCCTACCATTAGATGGAAAATAAAAGAATCTAGTGAGTATGAAGGATGAAGAATGGGAGGTTCTTGACAAAAAGGCACTAGGAATGATATGAAGGATGAAGAATGGGAGGTTCTTGACAAAAAGGCACTAGGAATGATACAATTGTGCCTAGAAGCGTCGGTGGATTTCATCATTTCAAAATAAAATATAATGGAGTATTTGGTGAAGGAATTAGCTAAAATATATGAAAATCCCTTGACCTTGAACAAGGTATTATTAATGAAGTGATTATTTAATATGAAGATGTGATAAGGTTGGTATGTTGTCGACCATTTAAATGAATTTAATATGGTTACTAATCAACTAATTTCTAGAGGAGTGAACTTTGATGATGATGTTATTCATATTCTAATATTGTTCTCATTTCTAGAAATATGGAATGTCTTGGTCACGGTTCTAGGTAACTCTATCTCTAGTTCAAACACACTAAAATTTGATGATGTTATTAGTGTTATCCTTAGTGAGGAAATGTGACAAAAAATCACTGGTGAGACATTAGGTAATGCATTGACCATGGAAAATAGGGGAAGACAAAGGGAAATATGAAAGACCCTAGGGAAAAATGGGAAAATCCAAATCCATACTAGGAAATCTAAAGTGCTGGAATTGTGGGAAGAAAGATCATCTGAGGAAAGACTGCAGATCTCGAAAGAAACAAGGAGATGGACAACAGGAAAAAAATAAGGAAGAAATGTAGCAGGTGATGTGTTATAAGATGATTTGATTATTTCTTTAGATAATATTACTAATTCTTAGTTATTTTACTCAAGGGCTTCATTTCATGCCACACCCCATAGGAAATGTTTTCAAGATTATGTTCAAGGTGGTTTTGGATAGGTTTATTTGGGTGATGATGAACTGTGTAAAATTGTTGGAATGGGTAAGGTACAAATAAACTTAAGGAATGAAAACCAATGGTTGTTGAAAGAGGTGATACATGTTCCATATTTAAGAAGAAATATAATTTTAATAGGGTAGTTGGGAAGTGAAGGATGTATATATACATTTACAGAGAAGGCGTGGAAGGTCACTAAAAGATTACTAGTAATATAAAAATGAGAGTAGGTAGGTACATTGTCTTTATGTATTGGTAATGTCGACTCTTATATCTCTTTAGCTTCTATAGGAGTGGATACAACACTATGACATCATAATATTGGACACATGAGTGAAAAGGGGATTCAGATACTCCACAAAAGGAATTTGTTTCCATATATTATACAAGTTGATTTTGAGTTTTGTGAGCATTTTATTTATGGAAAACAATAGAGAGTCATATTTCTAAAAGTCGAGAAGGAAAAGAAGAATGAAAAATTAGATCTCTTACATACATATGTCTGGGGACCAACTTAAGTATCATCTCTTGGTAGCTATTGTTATTATTTTAATTTATTGACTATGAAACTAGGAAAACATGGGTTGATTGCATGACAAAAATATGATGTTTTTAACACTTTGAAGAAATGAAAATATTTTCTTGAGAATGAGACAGGAAAAAGGTTGAAGTGTCTTAGATCAAATAATGGAGGTGAATACTACAGAAAAGAGTTTGATAATTTCTATTCATACCATGGGATTCATAGAGAGAATAGATTTCCAGGAACACCACATGAAAATGGTGTGTCGAAAAGGATGAACCAGACAATCATGGAACACACACGGAGTGTGAGATTGCATGAAGGGTTTCCCTTACAGTTTTGGGTAGATGTTGTAGATATTCTTGTTTAATAAATAAATAGAGGGCCTTCAAGATACTTGAATCATGGCATTCCAAAGGAGGAATGGATAGGTAAAAATTTAAAATACTCATTTATGAATACTTTCGTTTATGAATGATTTGTCCATATCAATAAAGAAAATAGAACAAATATTGAGGAAAAAATACAAGAAGTTGACATTTATTTTATATAGTGTTAATTATTTTGTTTATATCTTATGGGATTATGAAAATCACAAAAACATTAGCATTAGAGATATGGTATTAAATTAAAAGGTCATGCGCAAAGATCAGCTGTAGGGAAATAAACATGTTAGAAGATCTACATGGTTAAGTAGACCCCCTGATCGATACTCTCCTTCATTGTATTATTTATTGTAGACTAATTTTGGCAAAACATAACATTATGAAGAGCCAATGTAGGTGTACAATAAAAATAAGTGGGAGAAATGCATGAAAGAGGAAATTGACTCCTTGGTAAATAACCATACTTAGAACTTGGTTAAGCTTCCAGTAGGAAAAAGAGCATTGAAAAATAAATGGGTTTATAGGTTGAAGGAAGAAGATGGAGGAAAAACATGGTACAAGGCCAGACTTGTTGTAAAGGGGTTTGCATAGAAGAAAGGTATGTTGTAAAGGGGTTTGCATAGAAGAAAGGTATAGATTTTGATGAAATATATTCTCTTTTTGTTAAAATGTCTTCTATTAGGATGTTTTAAGTCTTATGGTAGTAGAATATTTGCATATTGAACAATTAGAAGTAAAAAACAAATTATGCATGGGGATTTGGAGGAAGAGGTTTATATGTAGCAACCACAAGGGTATGTGGTCAAAGGGAAGGATAATTTGGTATGCAGATTGAAGAAGATCTTGTAGGGACTAAAGAAATCTCGAAGGTAGTGGTATCTAAAATTTGAAAGGTTTATGATAGAACAAGGTTATAGTAGATGTCATTTTGATCATTTTGTTTTATTTTAAGAGGCTAGAAAATGAAATGTATATTATATTGCTATTGTATGTAGATGACATGCTTGTTGCATGGTCTAACATGCAATATATAAATGTCCTAAAAAATAAATTAACTAATTCATTTGCAATGAAGGATTTGGGGGTTGCAAAGAAAATGCTTGGTATGAAAATAACAAGAGACAATAAAAATCACAAATTGATATTGTCTCGGGGTGAGTACATAGAGAATGTTTTGGAGAGGTTTATAATGCATATTGAAAATCCAGTTAGTACACCTTTGGAAAGTCATTCCAAAAGTAACCAAGGAAATCTATTGCAAGACACAAGAGAATATAGAATACATGTCTATGGTCCCTTATTCATTAGAAATTGAGATATTGATGTATGTGATGGTGTGCACAAGGCCAACTATTGAAAATGTAGTGGGAGTTGTGATAAGATATACAAACAATCTAGGTAAATAAAATTGGGGGGAAATAAAGTGGATTCTCAAGTATTTGAGAGGTGATACTACTCATACACTATGTTTTGGTGGTTCAAACACTGTTCTATAGGCATATGTTGATTCATATATGACAGGTGATAAAGATAACAGGAGGAGCAACATAAGGTATGTTTTTACTGTAGGTGGAACAACAATAAGTTGGATTTAGAAAATGAAAAAAAAATTTAGTCTTTCAACAATGGAAGCAAAGTATGTTTATGTTGCAAAGGCTAGTAAATATATGGTTTGGCTATAGAGGTTTATGGAGGAATTGGAAAAGAAATAAGAGAATAATAGGTTGTATTTTGATAGCTATATTTCCATTCATATTTCAAATAACTCATCCTTCCATTATAATACTAAACATATACATCTTAGGTACCATTTCATATGATCCATTTTGGAAGATGGACAATTGAAGTTGGAAAAGATGCATACAAGCCAGAATCGTGCATACATGTTAACAAAAGTAGTAACTTGGGAGAAACTAAGTTCCTACTTAGTTTTAGTTGGCATTCAATCATGAAGGTGAAGATGAGAAATTTTCCTGGTCCAAGGTGGATCGTAGTCTAGTAGGTAAAACAACAATGGATTTTTTATGATTAGTCTCCAAGTCGGAGATTGTTGGTTGTGGATCCTGATTATCTTCCTGATTTAGAGGTCTTGGTTCAACTATTTTTGAATCCCAGTTCCTAACTAGGGGTGTGGGGGGGATTTCCCCCTCACATATGTCACCAAGGGGTCTACAGGGGGAAATGACACTTTTTGGAGCCCCCCTTGGAGGGGGTTCTAGGTTAGTTCCCCAAAAGAGAATTCTTTGGGGAAATTTTCATATCAAATATTGTAATTTTGTAGTCAATTTGAATTGTTCATCATCGGGTTGTGGATCTGATGGTAAAATTTATGTTAGGGACTTTTTCCTTGGAAGGTAACCTTATTTTATGTATGAGGAAATTGTATTGCGATGATGTATGACAATGGATATTGTATGATGAGAGAGGAGACTATGAGAAAAGAAGATGAAGTTACAATGGGTGTGTTGTAGGTTGTATTCCTTCATTTGTTGGATAATAATAAAGGAAGGACTAACAATTTCTCTCATGGATGTAGCCCATATTGGGTGAACCATGTATATATGTGTCTCTATTGTATTTTTCATCTTATATTTTTTATTTTTTCATATGTTTTGTACTATTTCTCTATGATCTTGTTTTTCAAACACTTTGACACCAAATTTGACATTGATTTCCCAAGCTTCTCACATAATGCTAAGTATTTTATCAATGAGAAGTTTTTTGTATTTAGTTACTTTGTATATTGATCCAACCATTTATTTAGGGGTGTACTTAGGAACCATCATAGCTAATGGTTCTACAAATAATGGATTTGGGCTAAGGGAAGCTTCGAGTTATATTACCCTATTTTTTAATCTCTCATTATCTATATCTTAATTTTTTATTGAGTGAGATAAAGCCTCACTAGTAGCTTGATGGAACTTGAGAAAACCTAAAGGTTTCAATCCCTAAACTTCAATTTCAAAGCTCCATTTTCCCATCACCCTTTTATCATTAATGTTAATTATTTTGATATGGATCTTCTTGGAATGTTTGTCGTACTTGGCATGATGAATCCTGATGAATTATTCATAAAAAATATATGGATCCTCGTGTGACAAATACTATACTATCAACTTTATATCTTCTAGTTTTATTGCATCTCATGTAGGAATGTTGTTGACTTCATCAATTTCCATGTTAGTCATGTTCAATTCTAAATTGTCGGAGTTTAGAGTAACACTTTAATCCAAGTTTATTTTTATTTTGGGGAAAGTTGATCCATATTGGATCATTATATTATTTTTCATTTATCTTGATGATTTAAAATTGGAAAAAATTAGAGGAATCAACTTGCAAGGTCATTTTAACCACAGGTACCAGTTTGGAAAATTTGGGTTTAAAACCTTCTGGAGCCATTTTGAGGCATCAAACAAAATTTTTGGGGTTTAAAAATTACATGTGGATAGCTCAAACTCCATGATTATATTATACACATTATGAAATTTCTAATGGTCCAACAATCACGTCAATCAGATCTTGTCTGCAAAAGTTATGCCCCCCACAAGTTGACCTACCATGTTTACCACCATGGTATGGGAGGATGCCACGTAAACCCTTTTTAATTATGAATATGGGGATATACATGTATGTAATTTCAATAATATTGCATAAGGTCGTAAAAATTATCACAATTCAGGATTGAGGAATTCAAAATCCTACCCCAGATATCTATCGAGCTATGTTAAATATTGAGCCACCAGGAGTAGAAGGGATTCCATTAGATGTTATTGTATTTTTCTCCATAGAAGATCATAACAATTGGGAGTGGGAAATTAAAGAGAATAATAGAGGGGGTTAGTGTTCTCTAGAAACCTAATAGGCTGCAGGTGTCAGGTAACTCCATAAAGAGTTCCCTGTCCTTTGTACTTGCATTATTTATGTACCAGAGAAAAGAGAACATGACAACTTCTATTGGAACATCAAACATTGATGCTTCATCACACATATCGTGTATTTAGTTGGCTCATAGGTAGAACTACATATGGATATAGTTAGCTAGGAAATAAACCAAATATATATGTTACTTGGTCGAATAGTCAACATGCTTATTGGTCAGGCAGTTAACCATTAATCAATGACAATCTGGTAGTCTATCAACTAGCCTATAAATCGAATATGATTTGGAGACATAGGTGGTCAGGTAGAGAATCCTTTTTGAGCCAAATCTAAAATTCATATTTGATGGATTCAAATATAACAACCAACAGTTACATGTAAACAATATCTTCCTAATTTTGTGGAAGTTGGCTAGATATTGAGGCTATAAATAAAAGACCCCTGGGGTCATTATCATCAAGAATTTGAGTGATATCACATGGAGATATTGGGATACAATATTCACTATGATGTTTTGATCATAGTGCTATTTTCTTAAGTTCTATAATGATGTCTTTGGAGACTACCTTTTGTCTTCAAAATTTGTATTCCCTCTTTGATTATCTACATAATTGTTTATTTGTTTCATTACAGGTTCCAACCCTTTCCCTAACATGGTATCAGACACAATGGTTTATAAACTCACCTATTATATGAAAACCTTATTTAGTTGGATCTGTTTGTTGGGAAATGGGTGGAACATGACATGAAACATAGAACACATTACTACATATAATCTAAGAGGAACAAATTTTTTGAATATAAAGGGTGGTTTCTAAAGGCACCATTACAACACTTAAGAAAGGTGCACTATGATCATAACATCACAATGCATATTGTATCTCTTTCACTCGATAACCATGATGAAAACGGTCCAAATTATATTCCTTTTATAGCCTCAACATATAATTTATTTCCATAGAATCAAAAATATCTTGTCCACATGTAACCATCGATTAATAGAGTTGACTCTACCAAATCCAAGTTGTTAATTTGGTTCAACAAGGATGCTTGACCCAACCACCTAGGTGTCCAAATCATAGTCAATTATTGGGTTGGTTGATCTAGTTCCCAATTATCTTTGATTGTTGGATTACTATCTGACTGACAAGCATGTCAACTACTTGAATGATCGGTGTAGCGTGTTGGTCAATTTTCCAACCGACTGAATCTGGGAGATGTGTGATGAACCATCAATTCTTGATGTTCCAACACCCCCCATCAACACATAGCTCTAGATATTTAGGAGGTGAAATTGCTTCATTATGATAACCCCCCATAATTGCAGCATATTGAATCCAAAGCATCACACTGAGCTTGATAAATCTGGCTTCATCTAAAGGTTTGGTGAATATATCAGAAACTTAATAATTTGTTTTGCAATATTCAGGAGAGACAACATTCTCATGAACCAAATGGCTCAAATAGTGAGGATGGAGATAAGAACACTTCATATTATAGTGTTAAACATGATTATCAACAACCTCTATGGCACTTTGGTTATCATAATATACTGTAGTTGAGGTATAAATAGGAAGGCCAATTTCTCTCAAAATTTGGTGAATCCATACTAATTTAGTACCTACTTTCACGGTGCCACAATATTTTTCTTATGTATTCGACAAAAAGACTACATTTTGTTTATTTCACAACCACAAAAAAGTTCCAGTGCTATAGATAAAAACATATCCATAAGTGGAATTACAATCATCACTATTGTCAACCTATTCGGAGTCGGTGAAGTCAACCAATGAACCTAAAATTCAACAATAATTGATACCAAAATGAGTGGTACCTTTGATATAGAAAACAATTTGTTTGATTTATTTCCATTTTATTTGTTTAGGGTCCAACCTACTCTAATAAAACACACTAACAACATAGAAAATATTAGGTCATCCATCAATAAGATAAATAAGACTATCGACCAATTGTCGATAAACAGTAACATCAACTACATGAGTTTGACAGGTTTTGGAAAATTTTTAACTCAGGCTAAAAAGGAGAAACACAAGGATTGCAATAAACTATATTAAAACATGTCAATAGACCCATCACATATTTATATTGAGAAATGAAAAATCCATCACAATGTGGTAATACTTGAAGACCCAAAAAATAATGCAGAGTACCAATATCTGTCATGTCAAAGGAGTCAATAAGTTCTCTCTTCAATCTACTGATGAGATCATTATTATTTCCAGCGATGAGTATGTCATATACATATATATAAACAATAAAAGTGTCTCCATTGGTATGGAGTACATAGAATCTATGATCATATTCACATTGTTTGAAACCAAGTCGAAGAAAAGATATGTCAATCTTAGAATACCAACCTCGGGGAGCTTGCTTCAAACCATAAAGTGACTTCTTGAGTCAACAAAAAAAAAATGAATCTGTCAAAAACAAGGTGGTTGTTTGATGATTCTTTTTAAAATAGGTCTCCATGATAAAGGAACTCTTCACATCCATCCGATGGATTTTCCATCCAAAATGAGAAACAAGGGAAAAACTTAGTCGAACAGAGTTCATTTTTACAACAGGAAAAAGGTTTCAGTGTAGTCTATTCCTTATTGTTGAAAGCATATCTTCAAAACTAGGCATGATTTATGTCTCTCAACAACATCTTCAGAGGTAAATTTGGTCTTGTAGACTCATCGACACTTCACAATGTGTTTTCCTTACAGTCAAAGAACTAATTCCAAAGCATGATTCTTTGACAAAGAATCAATTTCTATAAGCATGGCATGCTCCCATTCAGGTCATCCTTTAGCATCTAAGTAGGTAACAAGATTATAGGTTTCAAGTACACAAGTCATCAAGGAAACATTGGCATGTTTCTTTTGACTTTGAGTTTGTCATTCAGAGGATGCATCTCCAAAATTAGCTCCAATAACTTCAATTGTCTTAGTATCCCATTTGGGTAGAAAAGAAACAAATGAACTATGGTTCATTTTAGCATGTCAATTAGAAGTTGGAGAGGCTTCATTCGACGGACCAATCAAAATAGAGGATGTCAAACTAGTCAATTTAAAGGTAAATAGTTGAATTGAAATAGGAAAATTTGACTTTCTAGTTGAAGGAATCAAACATGGAAGATGATTACTAGTGCCAGAAACAAAATCAAAGGGATCATCCTAAAACAATCCATAGGAATTGAAAAAATTGATGCCAAAATACTTCTCATCAAACAATAGATTGCGTCTGATAATAATTTCTCATTTGAGAGGATCAAAAAATGGATAGGATTTCGACTCTTTAGAGTAGTTGATCATGATCCAATAATGAATATTTTCATCCAACTACTTTATGAAATCATCAGGAATGTGATCTCAGGTGACAAATGAAAACACTCATAGGTAGTTGAATGAAGGCTTCTTTCCATACCATCGTTTGAATGGAGTCATGGAAGGGATAACTCTAGTCGAGATGTGATTGAGAATATAGTTTTCATAATACATCACTTTATCCCAGAAGCGAGGGGGAAGATATTTATCCTAAAAAATACTTCTATCCATTTCAACTAACATTTGATTATTGTGTTATGTGATGCCATTATTGTGAGGTGTGTGAGGAACTGACCGCTTCTAGTCAATACCAGATCAAAGAAAGTATTCTTTAAAGGGTTGTTTTACATACTCACCACCATTGTATAATATCAAGCATTTGATGGGTCAACCAATTTTTTTTTCAGCAAAGGCTCAATACTCCTTGAACTTATCACATACAAGGTTCTTATTCTTCAAGAAAAATACCCATGTGAAGCAAGAGAAATCATCAATCAAAGTAAAAATATACCTTACACCTTATAATGAAGGTATATTGATCAGACATACATCACTATGAACCATTTTGAGTAGGTTCTATGCTCTCCATGATTTTCCATAGTCGAATGGTTCCTCGTGATGCTTCCCAAGCACAAAAATCATTAGAGACTCCTTCAAGGGGAAATACCTTCATAAAAAGGACAACCATGTTCTAAGTTTCTAGTGCCTGCAGACTTTAGAAATTTAAGTGTTGGTGCAGACCTCCTATCCTCAGGCCAAGATCCATGCAGGATCTTCTCTAAACCTTGACAAGGGTTAATTAAACTCCTTGCCTAAGCCTGTAAAGGATTTTGGGTCTTGTGAGTTGCGGCACTTCGAATACTATGCCTTGGCCCTTGGCAATAGCCAAAACACAAAATGAAAATGGGCTAAGGTGTAAGCCCCTCTCTTCAACCCCTTTTCCTATATGTTCACAGCCAATCCTTATGAAAGCACCTTTTGCAACTCGCGACTTCCCAAGTTGGAGCACCAAATTCTAGTTCCCTCCCCTTGTGAATCCTCGAAACACAATCTATCAACAAAGTTTGAATTTACCCAAAGCGATGGGCGCACGCCTCCTGTCACCTCTACTTTACTCTGCTTACAGGGTGATTTCTTGCCACCTTTCCACGTGGATTGTCTAGCTTTTGCGACTCAAGCAAGCAAACAATAGTTGTTCCTCTTCCTCTTTGGATCCCCTGCTCTGAAATCATACCTTCGATGATATCGATGGCTGTGTGCCTCCCTCAATCCAATGGTCTTGGCTGTATTGGGATTTCACCACCCAAAAATCTACATCACTTGGCCCAACCCACTAGTCACTTGATTCCTCGAATTCCGATACACGAATTCACATATGAGATCAATGGTCCTTGTTGATCCAGATATGATGATCACCACTTCTCCTGAGCTTATGGGTGTTGAAAAGGCACTCAGTCCAAATCTCTTCATTGTTCTAAGAGATCCAATGGTTTGCAGGATTTTGGCACTTCCTCCTAAAGTGATTCAACTGTTCGATTCAACTTCTCAAGGACTTCTGGCCAAGTGACTTGGCGTCCTTCCTCCAAAACTTAACTCCTATGAACCAATTCAACCTCCGTATCCCTTTGGAACAATTGAGAGGTTCTAACCCTCTTGATCTTCCACTTGCAAACTCAAGGCCTCCAAAAGGGTCCCTGCATGCAATCCTTGCGGAAACTTTCAAATAACCTTTGGTTATTTAGGGTCTTTGACTCTGTGCACTCCTTGCAACAACAGTCTCTCAATTTCTCTCTTGTATTTGTAAAATCCAAAGCTCCACCCAGCCTGTGCACACCTTGCATGGCATTGTGATCTGTGTTATCACTAAAATTTCATTTGCACATGGCGACAAGAACTCAGCATCGTCACATAGTAATGAAGTCATTCATGGCACTGAATTAATTCCACAACATTGCAAAAGGGTCAAAAACTATACAA
Organism: Picea abies; assembly: GCA_900067695.1. NCBI lineage: Eukaryota > Viridiplantae > Streptophyta > Pinopsida > Pinales > Pinaceae > Picea > Picea abies. Next base: position 13,100 of record CBVK0100300077.1, read on the forward strand.
AGTAACAAAAAATTGAAGGGCGCTTTACAGAAGATGGGTGCGCACACATATGCACGGAAAAAAAATGTACAATGCGCGCATGCGCACACGATGCGTGACTGTTAGCAAACAAACCCGCGCACCTGCTAAACGGTGCATTTATTGAATTGGTCGGCCT